>OY986435.1:142691392-142841392 GCA_963920525.1 Dichetophora obliterata | reverse complement strand
AATAATAATAATAATAATAATAATAATAATAATAATAATAATAATAATAATAATAATAATAATAATAATAATAATAATAATAATATAATAATAATAATAATAATAATAATAATATAATAATAATAATAATAATAATAATAATAATAATAATAATAATAATAATAATAATAATAATAATAATAATAATAATAATAATAATAATAATAATAATAATAATAATAATAATAATAATAATAATAATAATAATAATAATAATAATAATAATAATAATAATAATAATAATAATAATAATAATAATAATAATAATAATAATAATAATAATAATAATAATAATAATAATAATAATAATAATAATAATAATAATAATAATTAATAATAATAATAATAATAATAATAATAATAATAATAATAATAATAATAATAATAATAATAATAATAATAATAATAATAATAATAATAATAATAATAATAATAATAATAATAATAATAATAATAATAATAATAATAATAATAATAATAATAATAATAATAATAATAATAATAATAATAATAATAATAATAATAATAATAATAATAATAATAATAATAATAATAATAATAATAATAATAATAATAATAATAATAATAATAATAATAATAATAATAATAATAATAATAATAATAATAATAATAATAATAATAATAATAATAATAATAATAATAATAATAATAATAATAATAATAATAATAATAATAATAATAATAATAATAATAATAATAATAATAATAATAATAATAATAATAATAATAATAATAATAATAATAATAATAATAATAATAATAATAATAATAATAATAATAATAATAATAATAATAATAATAATAATAATAATAATAATAATAATAATAATAATAATAATAATAATAATAATAATAATAATAATAATAATAATAATAATAATAATAATAATAATAATAATAATAATAATAATAATAATAATAATAATAATAATAATAATAATAATAATAATAATAATAATAATAATAATAATAATAATAATAATAATAATAATAATAATAATAATAATAATAATAATAATAATAATAATAATAATAATAATAATAATAATAATAATAATAATAATAATAATAATAATAATAATAATAATAATAATAATAATAATAATAATAATAATAATAATAATAATAATAATAATAATAATAATAATAATAATAATAATAATAATAATAATAATAATAATAATAATAATAATAATAATAATAATAATAATAATAATAATAATAATAATAATAATAATAATAATAATAATAATAATAATAATAATAATAATAATAATAATAATAATAATAATAATAATAATAATAATAATAATAATAATAATAATAATAATAATAATAATAATAATAATAATAATAATAATAATAATAATAATAATAATAATAATAATAATAATAATAATAATAATAATAATAATAATAATAATAATAATAATAATAAAAGTAATGATAATAATAATAATAATTATAATAATAATAATTATAATAATAATTGCATTATTATTACCTTTTCAATTATTCGCTGTGTGTGGTCCGTATTGCGTTGTTTCTGCTACTGCCTTTGTTCCCTTCTTGCTTGCAATTTTTTTTATTTAAATTTTATAATGAAAAAATATAAACTAAAAAGCAAAGATTGCTTTTATTATAAAAAAATCAAAGTATTTTTGTATTTAAAAAAAATACATTTTTAGAAATAAACTTACCACAGTTTTCATCACAAACCTTTTATAATTATTTTAATTGAAATAAATACAATTGCTATCGAATGCATATTATGCAGTTTATTTTAATGTAGATATTCTTTAGTTAAATAAATGTATGTAAACAACTACTTACTATATGCAACTACTTCGTGTAGTATTAATTATTTAAATGTAAATTCAGTAAAAATATATGGAATAACTACATATGTATTTAAAAATAAATAAAACTACATATATACGAAGTAAATACACATTGTGTAGTAAATTTTACTACAGTATTTTTTTGAGTGCACTTTTTTATAAACTTACTTATAAATTTAACGCACTTGGTCAAAAAACTTTAAAAACTTCATATCTATTTTGCCAAAACGTCAAATTCATAGAAGAATACACAGAAACTAAAATTAAATAGATCTTCCATGTTTATCTATGTAGTCAGAGAAGCATTTATGTTTTATCTGAGTATTGCCATACGTTGTCATGTTGTGCATAATCAGATACACACAAATTCCATTATACAGATTTCGATGTGACGCTTGTTAAGCCATGCATTGCTATGCCATGCGGGACTAACTGGACCATAAAAAGTAAACGAAAGCTTTTCTGGTAAAATAATTAAAAATGTCAAATACGCTAGTTAAAGGTCGGATTATAATAGACGTAATGTAAAGTAACGAAATGTTTTCAACTGTCATCGGGACAGGACGTAAAGTAAGAAACCATTGTAGCAATTATAATAGGCAGTAGCCAGTCAGTTGTTTATCGTAAATAATTGCACGTTCCCGTACAAGTTCAATTAAAACTTCGTCATCCATAGCTGAAGAAAACTCAATAAAAAGCGTGGTTCAACAATGTAAAATAGCGAAATAATCGAATGTAACCTCAATGATTAATTGTTCTTTGAAATTCAACGGATCTTTACGTTCCGTTACATTACGTTACGTTTATTATAATCACTTGTATAAGAAAGTATTGTTTGAAACAATAGCCCAGCTAGACAGCTAACTGTTAAATATTCCGTATATATGGCATATACGTAGCGACCTTGACGTTAAAGTCATATAAAATTCTCCATACATTGTACGTTAAATTTGTTCTACCAAAATACTATATATATGGACAGACGCTCATCTGTGTGATCTGGCATCTCTGTCTGCCACACATGTTTTAGCCATAAAAAAAAGTTTAGCTGAACTGCTCACACCAATACGAAAATCTGCTTTGCAATCTTCTCCCCCCCATGCCGCTATATCATGACTACCCCCTAGCCCAGAGATTAGAACTCTGACATGTTTATTTTAAATTACAAAGACAATTTTTTAATCCATTTTTATTTATTTTTTGCAATGCATAAATTACCTTGAGGTTACGGGTTACAACATTACGGCTTTACAAATAACACAAAGATAAACACAACAGATAAACACAATCTTCACAACAGCAATATAGCTCCAACGACAGCAGCAGTTGTTTGAGTTGCAAATGTAGTCAATCCAGATAATCGCAATGTTTTTCAGGAATCCTATTTAGTCTTCTGAAAAGAAAAAAAAATGTTGAATTGTTTTATTTTATTTATAATTTTTGTATACTTCCTTTCGATTGTACGGCTCATTTTGTTTGATTTGTTATTTTTTTTTTTGGCAGTTTATTATATTTTTGGCCGTAAAAGAGCAAGATATACAATCAAATATAACTTTCCTTGTTTAACATAACGTCAGAAAGTATGAATGTATTGCTGAAAACCAAAATTTGTTTCGTTGTGTTTGTGAAGACGTTAGAGCTGTCCAGCTGGGAGCTGTGTTTTTCCAACATCCAAATCGGTTTCCATACAAACAAAATCCTGCTATGGATGTAGATTTTGTGAACTTGTAGTTTGAACCATCACAGCCAGGTCGCGTATGATAGTTAAGTGGTCAGAAAAAGTGCATAGAAAAAATAAAAAATACGTAAGCAAATGTAAACAAATGACAGCTGACTGACTGACTAATTGGAAGTTTTCAAAACAATTGGGTAAATTTTTAGCTTCTCCACAATCGGCAAGTATTACTGCAAAGATTCGCATAATCTTAAAATATTAAGAAATAAAAAATAATTTATTTCAGTTTCAACAATACAACGTGTTGCCTTCATCGACAATCCCAAGAAAGCTCAGCCAGTTGAATCACGCTTGCAGGCTTGTATCATGATGCAGTAACAAATGCCCACATCAGTAACACCAACAAAAACAACAGATTCAATTACTGCTGCCGAAGCCAATACATTTTATCAGGAGAAGGTTGAGAAAGTGAAGCCACTGTAGAAAGATGAAAGTATTAAGAAATATCGCGTTGGATGCCAAAAACCCATAAATATTCCAGTAAATGCAATTTCGACTGTAAGTCCGAAACATTTAAAGGTAGACAATATCTTTTTATGCTTTTATCAAATATATAGGAATGCTCTCTATTCTTTCTTGCTTAGGAAAATTTCTAAACAGTATTGTCGCTCAATTCCAGCGAGAGCACCACTTTAAACTAATTCGCAAGAAGAGGATTTAAATATGGATAATGCAAACTTTGAGTTTTTTAAAATATTCGGAATCATGGAAACCCAACTACATATAAGAGTGATGTAAAAAGCACGAGGAAGAAACATTAGGTGCGTTCTAAACAAAAAATTTACAACTGTTGTGCAACTGTTGAGTATGGCTGAGTTCCGAAATACATTTTTACAATGCATCAGTGTGTTTTACTTTGAATTGGTGCTAAGTTTAAATACGAAAATAATCTTCGAACCAATTCAAAATTAAACGCATTGATGCATTGTAAAAATGCATTTTGGAACTCAGCATATGTACCTGCTAAACGCGACTGATCAGTTTATGATTGGCTCAACATGTTGACTATTTTGCCCACGAATTATTTTCCGCTAAGAGGAAAATTAAAAATATTAAAAACACTCAGAAAAAAAATTAAAATTGGCTGAATAATCGGAAGAACGAAAAGTTCAGAGGCATAATGAAATTGGAAAGAGAGAAAGACGATATTTTAAAAAAACTTTTAGAAAAGAAAAACAAGTTAATATCTTTCTTTGCTTCTTTTGTTTTCTATTAAAATTTTTATTTCCGGGTAGATTTTCAATATTTTTAATTTTTCTCTAAGATACTCTTTTATCGTCATGATTTTTACATCCTTATCGTTGGATTTCGATTATTGTAATTTGCCAATCTAACTAATAAAAAATTTGTTTAATTAGTTTTGCGTAAAATTGTATGTTTATAATGTTGTAAAATAAAATAAAAATACAATACTTTTAATTATTTGCATTTTGAGTAATAAAGGCAATGGATTATTACCGCACATATTGGTATGGTTGCAGGAAATATAGTTATTTCAACAGTTGATATTACATTCTTAAATTATCATTCATATTGTAATTTCGCACAAATATTCGGACGTAGCTTAAAAAAATCTTACTGATTTATCTCCAACTATCAATACACGTTTTTCAAAAAAAAAAAAAAAAAATTAAAAAAAATGTTGTCATATCAATACAGTGTCATGCAAAAAATAAGAGTTGGCCTTTTACTGTAAAAAAAATGCTCTGGTCACTATCAGCTTGATTCTGAATAATTTTTTCCGGGGAATCGGAAAAGAAAGATTTAATTTTTAAGATAGAGTTAAGGAAAAGTGGAAATTTTTAATGCAAATTTGTTCATCAGCCGTCAATATTCATGAGTGTATGCAAAAAAACTGATGAACCGATTTCCGATTCCCCGGGAAAAATTATTACGAATCGCGTTGTATATAATACGTGCGCTAAAGACTGAAGCTCATTTTTCTTGATAATTAAAATAAATGATTTTAAAAAAATCCTTATCGTCTGGCTTTGCACATAGTTCGGCATAGTATTTGATCTTTGGTTCCGTACCGCTGGTAAGCTAAACCGTTTTCAAAACTGAACATTATCATTTGCGTACTGGAGCTGATCGAGAGTTTAGCCTTTCCATTAGGTTGTGATGTATCCACACCAGTGGTCAAATCCCGCACATACAGTAGTGGTCACGAATTTAGCACTCTTAAAAAAGTAAAGTGAATACTTAAATTTTCCATTTATTCGTTGTAAATTTTTAATGTACTTTTATTCAGTGTATATATTATATCTTCTTTATTTCTTATATAAATTTTTTTATTTCAAAAGTTTTTTTTATAGAACTTAAAATCAAATCAAAATTAAAAATCAGCATTTCGACTTGGTCACGAACTTAGCACATGAGCGAAAAAATATCTAAGATGAAAAATATAATCAAAATCTATTGCATAAAACTCAATAGTGGTTGTTTGAGGAGGTGCTAGTTTGCACCACCTTTCTTCGACAAAAGTTAATTAAAAAATATAAAGATTTAAGCAACGAAATTATGCAACTTTATTTGTTGGCAATCGAAATAAAAGGGAGAGTTTTTACATTAAGTAAGTATACTTATATTAAGTTAATGAGTGAAATTAGCGTGAGAGTAAATAAGAGGGTTCAAATAAACAAAGCATAATTAAAGCAACAAAGTGTGGTGAAATTCAAACACAAGAAATTCATTTTAAGGAGACTTAATGTAACTTTAAGGGTAATTAGAATGCTGCTGCGAACAATGGTATTCTCTTAACGCTTCTTAAACTGCTTAAACCTCTTAAACTGCTTAACTTTAAGCAATTGGGGAATTTTAAGCAAATTTTGTATGGGACATTTTTTACAAGGTTTAAGCTACAATTTCTATGCGTAAATTATGTTAACATGTTTGCTTAAACTATCAGCTGTCAAAATAGAAACGATTCTTATATATGCTCAATAATAACTGCTGAAATGCAGATTGTTTTAAATATTTCATTAATTGTTTCTTTTCACTTTGCTTAGGCATCATAAATGTTTAAATTTTATATTGTTCAATTTAAGCATCAGCTGTTATTGTCATATGCGCGGAAAATTAAATAGCATGACAAAAAGTGCATTCCCTTAACAAGAGCTCTGAAGTTTAGATGTTAACGAAATGGGAAATTTAAATTTTTAAGGGAATACCATTAATATTTCGTAGGAAATCCCTTATACTTAATTACTGCATCTCATATCCTTGGTAAACTTTCAACCAAAGCCTCACAACGGTACTTTGGAACACTATAACGAATCCTTCAGATTTCCCTCCACAAATCTGGGAAATTTTTGGGTTTTACTGTTAGTATTTGCTGCTCGACATCTCTCCACAGACTCTCAATCGGGTTTAGGTCCGATGACTGCGATGGCCACTTCAAAATATCCACATGGTTGTCTTCCAAGCAACTCTTTACTATGTGAGCACTGTGCTTTGGATCATTATCCTGCATAAAACGCCATTAAAGCGGCAAATTATCCTCTTGAAACGGTATCATGGTATTGACAAGTAAGTTTTTGTAAACGTGCTGATCCATTTTTTGGTAAATTTTAACAATCGAACCAACTCCGTGCCAAGAAAACGCCACCCATACCATAATATTTCAGCCACCCTGTTTAATAGCCCGGAGCGTGTACTTTGGATTGTTCTACATGTTTTGAGGACGACACACATATTGTTTGATGTCAGATGCGAACCGGCAAAACTTTGATTCATCCCTCCAAAGCACATTTTTCCAAAAATTCGTTGACTTGTTAGATATTCTTTTGCAAACGCAAGACTGCATTTAATATTTTTTTGCGACACATGTGGTGTATGTTGGGCTATAAAGCTACGGAAATTGTTTTCATTCAAGCGTCTTCTTATGCCTTTTGAGGATACATTTATGCCGTATTTTGATGAAATTTAATTTTAAATTTTATTTGAGGTCTTAAAAGGATCACTAAGTAAAAAAAATTCTAAAAAACAACTTCAGTAATCATGCTTTGTTAGTGCAGACTTCCAGCAGGCTGTTGGACTACATATAATAACATAAGCATAGAGTAAGCATACTAAAGTAAAGCAGAAATACAACAACAAATGTGAAATTATGAAATTGAGAAAAACTGAGAAATTGACACTTCAAATCTCATCGCCCCGGTGGTGCAGTGCGTTAGTGCGCGCTTGCACGGGTATCACAAAGATTTCTGATGACGCCCTTAGCCAGGCAAAAATTGCAATCAGATTAGCTAGTGATTTTTTCCTTTTCATATTGAAAAAACTTTGTTGTTGTTGTTGTTTCTTTGGAAAGATTCGTTAGAACAATAAATTGTTCTAACTTTAACCTTAAGCTCAATAAACGATTTTAAACTGTCAAACAACTAGAATTTGTATTTAAAATCAAGTATGATTTAAACTATCAAACATTTAGAATTTGTATTTAAATCATATAAAGTCAACATAATTGCAATGGACTTTTAAGCTTTCCCGAATTTTATCTCGCCACTTGCAACAATACCAACATTTGCTTGCAACAATGCCGAACATTTCTTTCTGTTGTCATGATTAAAGGTTTTTTGAAATTGATAATCCATTTTATCATTATGAAATGAACATTTTGTCCACTTCACTCAATTGGTTATCATTAACATTAATTTTTTCTTCAGTATAACAAATCTATTTGTCAAGCGAACAAAGAAGTTTGCAAAAATTACTTATTAAAAGAATGAAATTTTACTCCGATAAATTGACGAGTCAGCGTAAATAAGCTTAAGTCAAGTTAACAAACTTGTATTTCAAGCTAGTAAAACAATTTCTTCAAAACAACGCAGTGAATTTGTTGCAGTTTTTATTTAATCTAATAGATAAAGTTTCTTTTGAATTGACGGAAAAATAATTAATTATTGATAAAATTGAGTTGATTGGCCAATTTGGTTTTTTTAGGGATTAACAAAAGTTATGTATCAATTTTACCAAGAATATTTCTTTGAGTGTTTATACATAAAAGTGTACAGTAGAATCGCGGAAAAGATAACCAAAATGTCCCAAGGGTAATTTACTTTTTCGAACTATTAACTTTTCTAAGCGGGGTTTAAATTAAAAAAATACAATTATAAACATATATGTTTCAGAAATAACACGTTAAATATATTTCAGACTTAGTTCTCGAAATCTTCGTTGTCTTCCGTTATAAGATCCTTGTTCCAATTTTCAATGTCATCAATGCTGATGTCAACATTATCAGTCACCTTTGACGTCTACAATTTAACTTCTCGAAGTGTATCGTTGTAAGCACTAGAATCAATTTACACAACGGAATGTCATCTTCACTATCGTATTGATCATCATCCCTGTTGCTGCTCGCAACGAAATAATTGAGGCAGTTCTTTAGAATTCAGATTTTATTGATGATAACAACTTTACTTATGAATTTAAACAAATTAAAGAAAGAAAATGTAGTGTAAGTAAAAATATAGGTATATAAAATACAAGAAAATTAAAAAATTCTGTTGCCTCTGTGACGTGCCGTTTCTCTTTTCAAAAACTTGCCCACGCTTCTTTCTTTGTTCTGATTGGCTTACGACTTTTCAAATTTGGCAGCAGACTTGTCAGACAATGGGTGCGTTCAAAAAGTAATTTTAGAGTTTGTTTTGACTATTACTTAAGGGTGCACTGTCTGCAACATTTCTCCCCCCTAGTAAGGAAGCCACTGCTTCTTTACTATAGGTCTCCTTGCAGACGTCTAATACAGCTAGCTTTACTACTGGACGCTCGTAAACCCCATTGACAGTGCGGACGGTCGCTCTTCTAACTTGTCCATCTTTGGAGTTACAGACTTTAATGACGACTCCCTTAGGCCAAGAGTATTTGGGTAGGTTTTCATCGACAATTAAGACAATGTCACCTTCCTTAATTGGTTCCATCTTTTCGAACCACTTGGTACGTCTTGTTAAGGTGGGCAGGTATTCTTTTACCCATCGTCTCCAGTATAAATTCGAGATCTGTTGACATCTTCTCCAATCTTTTCTTGTCATCAACTCACGGCTGTTAAACTCCAATGACAACTTAAGCCCACTCGAAGAACCCAGCAGAAAGTGATTAGGGGTGATCGCTTCATCATCCTCATTATCGAGCGTAACGTATGTCAGTGGGCGCGAATTTATTATTCCTTCGATTTCGATCAATAATGAGTGCAGTATTTCATCATTGAGACGCTGATTTTTAACGATTTGCCGCAAAACCTTTTTTACCGATCCAACTAACCGTTCCCAGCAGCCGCCCATGTGAGGCGCAGATGGTGGATTGAAGAACCATTTTGTAACCGTCGTTGTAAATTTTTCAATTAAAATATTTTTGTTGACAGCTTTAAAAGCTTCTCTCAGCTCTCGCTCTGCCCCTACGAAATTGGTGCCGTTATCCGAGTATATTTCCCTTGGAACACCTCTTCTAGCTATGAAATTAATGAAACATACAATGCAGGAATCTGTTGTTAGTGATTAAGCCATTTCGAGGTGAATAGCCGAAACAGTCAGGCATGTAAACAAAACTCCCCAACGTTTGACTGAGCTTCTTCCAGACGAAACCAAAATTGGACCAAAATAGTCTTACTTACTTAGTTGGCGCTACAACCGTATGTCGGTCTTGGCCTCATCTAAGAATTTGCGCCAGCCATTTCTGTATTTCGCTTGCTGGCGCCAGTTGGAAATTCCAAGCTTCGTCAGGTTGTCCTCTACTTGGTCTTTCCAACGAAGATGCGGTCGTCCTCTTCTGCGTTGACCGCCGCTGGGTACCGAATCGAATGTTTTCTTCACTGGAGCATCGTCTTTCATGCGCTGAACATGACCAAGCCAGCGAAGCCGCTCGATTTTAATGCGCTTGACTATGTCGATGTCAGCGTACAGCTCATACAGTTCATCATTCCACCGTATTCGGTACTCGCCATTGACGCAGATTGGTCCGTAGATCTTACGAAGAATCTTTCTCTCGAATGCTCCTAAAGTCTTTTCATCTAAACTGCTCAGCGTCCAGGTTTGTGATGCGTAAAGTAGGACGGGAATGATGAGCGATTTATAGAGCGTGATTTTCGTTCGTCGAGAGAGGGTTCTGCTTCTCAATTGCCTACTGAGCCCAAAGTAACACCTGTTGGCAAGAGTTATTCTTCGTTTGATCTCAATGCTGATGTCGTTGGTTGAATTAATGCTGGATCCCAGATAAACGAAGTTCTTCACAACCTCGAAGGAGGTATTGTCAACGGTAACGTGGGTTCCAAGACGCTGGGACTGTTTGTTTGTTGACACTAAGTATTTCGTCTTATCTGCATTCACTGACAGACCCATTCGACTTGACTCTCTTTTTAATCTGGAAAATGCTGCACTGACTTCGCGCGTATTATGGCCAATGATATCTATGTCATCAGCATACGCAAGCAGCATAACACTCTTGTAGAATATTGTGCCACTACGTCTCAGATCAGCAGCTCGGATGATCTTTTCCATCATTAGGTTGAAAAAGTCGCTCGATAAGGAATCACCTTGTCTGAAACCTCGTTTGGTAATAAATGGTGGGGAGAGGTCCTTCCCGATTTTAACTCAGTGTCATCCTGCAAAGTCATATTAGTTTTGCAGGAATACCAAATTCAGACATGGTGGAGTACAGGTGCTTCCTTATTGGGCTGTCGAAGGCGGCTTTGCAGTCGACAAAAAGATGGTGGGTGTCGACTTGTTTTTCTTGAGTCTTCTCCAATATTTGTCGTAGCGTGAAAATCTGGTCGATGGTGGACTTTCCAGGTCTGAAGCCACACTGATAAGGTCCGATCAGTTCGTTTACAATGGGCTTCAATCTTCTATATGCGATATTAAGAAGGCTTATCCCACGGTAATTGGCACAGATAGTGGGATCGCCTTTCTTGTGGATTGGGCAGAGCACACTGAGATTCCAATCGTTCGGAATGCATTCTTCCGACCATATTCTGCATAGAAGGTCGTGAATGCATTTAAGTAGAGCTTCGCCTCCATTCTTAAACAGCTCAGCAGGTAAGCCATCAGCTCCCGCGGCTTTGTTATTTTTAAGCCGAGCTATAGCTGTCAGAACTTCATCATAGTCGGGCAGCGGAACCTCAACGCTGTCATCCAAAATTGGGGTTTCCGGAATATCATCTCTATTGGCGGGATTGTTGTCAGCGTCGCCATTTAGAAGCTTAGAGAAGTGTTTCCTCCATAACGTCAGTGTACTCTGGACACCTGTCACTAGATTCCCGTTTTCATCCTTGCAGGAAGAGACCCCGGTTTTAAAACCATCGGCAAGGCGTCTTATTTTTTCGAAAAATTTTCGGGCCTCATTCCTGTCACCATACATCTCAATCTTCTCCTGCTCGCGCTTCTCTGCCTCTCTTTTTTTCCGCCTGAAAATATGTCTCTATTCCCTCCTCTTTTCTTTGTATCGCTCCTTAGCAGCGCGCGTTACAACCGACTGCAGGGTGGCTTTGTAGGCGGCGTCTTTCTCTGCAGTGGCGTCGCGATACTCCTGGTCGTACCACTGGTTTCGGCGAGGGCGTTGGTAGCCAATCAGCTCTTCAGCAGCCGCACGCATGGAGTTGGAAATGTGTGTCCACTGCACGCATATATCATCGATTGGAGGAGTGCTTTGAAGCAGGAGTGAGAGTCGAGTGGCGAAAGCATCGGCTGTCTGTTTCGATTGCAGCTTGTCGACGTCTAGCTTTCTCTGTGTAGGGTTGCGTGTATTCTTAGCTGCGCACAGATGTGTACGAATCTTGGCTGCAACAAGATAGTGATCCGAGTCAATGTTTGCACCACGGATCGTGCGTACATCCAATACACTGGAAGAGTGCCTTCCGTCGATCAAAACGTGATCAATTTGATTTTTTGTTTTTTGATCAGGGGACATCCAGGTGGCTTTATGAATATTGAGATGCTTGAATCTAGTGCTACTTACGACCATGTTTCGTGCTGCGGCGAAGTCAATCAGCCTCATTCCGTTATCGGAGGTGTTGTCGTGTAGGCTGAACTTTCCGACTGTTGGACCAAAAATATTTTCCTTGCCCACCTTAGCGTTGAAGTCACCAAGCACTATTTTTACGTCGTGGTGGGGGCAGCGCTCGTAAGCATTTTCAAGGCGCTCGTAGAAAATTTCCTTGATCTCATCATCCTTGTCTTCTTTCGGAGCGTGCGCACATATTAGGCTTATATTGAAAAATTTAACCTTGATGCGGATTATGGCAAGTCATTCGTTCACAGGTGTGAATCGCAGGACGTGGGGCCGTAGTCTCTTGCCAACTTCAAATCGCCATCCAAACTCGTGCTTCTCCGCATGGCCGCTGTAGTAGATATCACAGGGTGCATGCCAAATGCAACCCTGTCCCTTCCATCGCATTTCTTGGATAGCAGTGATATCAGCTTTGTATTTTTCCAAGACATCAGTCAGTTGGATAGAGGCACCTTCCCAATTAAGGGTTCGGACATTCCAGGTGCATATCCGTAAATCATTATCAGTTTTTCGTTTGCGGTAGTCGTCATCAGATTTGGGGATCATTTTTCTTCTTTTCTTATATGTTTTCATTGAAATTGGTTTTTACGGGTGGGCTTCAAACCCGACGCACAACCTTTTTTAAGCCTAGGGAGGCCCGCCGCTCAGATTAGCCGCCAAACTAACGGTTGCCAGTTTTGACGTTGCCCAGGAAACACCACGTGGAGGTTTGAGTCGACTTGAGGCGATTTCACAAAGATTATGCTGGCCTCGCCAGGTTGAGACAGTCAGACATGTTACATTGTTCCATCGCCCCCAATTTCCCAAAATAGTCTACTCCTACATATGTAAATGGTCTTTGAAAAGCTGCTAGTCTACTTTTTGGTAATGGTGCCATCTCTGGACATTTAGGAGCAGCATTGTTTCGCTTACATACTAAACATTTGTACTTTACGGATTTTAATAGGACCCGCAGTCCTGGGATACAAAATCTCTGTCTGACTTCGTTGATAACCGTTTCGTTGCATGAATGTCTATATTTGCGGTGGTAAAAATCTATAATAAGGAAACTCACCATATTCTTCTTTGGCAATAGCACTGGTCGTTTTACAGATTCATCGACATAATCAGCGTAATCAAGCCGGCCTTTCATGCGAAGTACTCCTTGATCGTCAAAATATGGTGAGTATTTGAATAGTTGGCTGGACCTCTGCAACTTCTTATTGCGTTTCAACAAGATCAATTCATCCTCATACTCCTGACTCTGCACCATTTTCCAAAGAAACACTTCAGCTGACTCAAGTTCTTCTAGCGTCAGTGGGCCCCGTATTAAAGTTTGTTGTCTTACTTTCCTATGCAGATTTTGAATGTATCTGAAGACCCAACCCGTTGAACGCTGAAGTCTTTCCCAGGAAGAGAACCGTTTTGAATCTATAAAGAAAGTGTTGCTCGCGATGTTTGCTACTAGCAAAAACTTAGGTCTGACTTCTTCCTGGGACAATTCATCGATTTTGTGAGCAGCTTCAGTTGGCCATTTTTCTTCATTATCGTACAAAAAACTTGGTCCCTTGAACCATCTCCTATTTTTGTCAAAATTGGGCAATTTGCTCCATTTGGTGGCTTCGTCCGCTACGTTTAACTTTGACCGAACCCATCTCCACTCCTCTCGATTAGTCTGTTCTTGGATCTCTCCCACACGAAACATCACAAATTGCTTAAATTGACGTGCGTCGGATCGCAGCCACTGTAACACGTTCTTAGAATCCGTCCAAAAAAGTCTCTTTTCAAATTTGAATTTGTGGCTTCGAGAAATTGAACTTGCCATTCGAGAACCCATCAGCGCTGCTTGCAGCTCCATCCGAGGAATTGACATTGGTGATAAAGGAGATACTTTACTTTTAGCACCCACTAAGGCACACTCTGTTGTAGCACCGTCAAAGAATCGAAGATACACAACC
The DNA here is from genome assembly GCA_963920525.1 of Dichetophora obliterata. NCBI lineage: Eukaryota > Metazoa > Arthropoda > Insecta > Diptera > Sciomyzidae > Dichetophora > Dichetophora obliterata. Next base: position 142,826,819 of record OY986435.1, on the reverse strand, counting down.
ACCGCCATTGCGTCCTCACTGGCGTCCACGAAGATGTGTTGCTGAACAATCGCTTGACAACGTTGTATAGCATCTTTTAATGCAGACATATTCAACTTTGTATAATAACCGCCACCAGTTTTCCCACTTTTCTTTAAGTTGACCTGTTATGACTTCATCCCATTCTATTTTTATCCTCCAAACATCCTGTAAAAGGATCTCAGCTTTACCAAGTAGAACGACAGGAACCACAATGGATCGAATATAGACATCATAACTCTTAACAGTTGACGCTTTGTAGGAACTTCATCGCCTAATAGTATTTCTTTCTGAGATTGCAAGAGGCTTAATGAAAAAGTTAAAACATCCTCACCTGGTTTCCACCAAAGGCCTAAAGCTTTTGTCGTGTTATTAAGCATCTGCGGATTCTCCAGAGATCTTCCATTGTTGTCTGCTGACCACTCTAAAACTTGAAGCACCTCTTCTGAATTTGACAGCCAATTTCTTATCTTAAAGCCAGCTTTGGAATGAATGTGTCGTACGTCTTGCACCAAACGAACTGCTATTTCTTTTGTTCCAACACTATCAAGAAGGTCATCCACGTAATGATGTTCGAGTATAGCCTCAGCTGCTCGGGGGTATTCGTGTGCAAAATCCATTGCCTTGACATCTTTCACATACTGCGCTATGCTTGGCGAGCATGACGCCCCAAACGTGAGCACCTGCATCTCGTAAACATCAGGCTTGTAATCTGCCTGACCTCTGCGCCATAAAAATCTCTGGGAACACTGATCCTCCGTCCGAACACGAACCTGATGGAACATCTCTTCAATGTCCCCTGCTATGGCTATTTTATTGGTTCGAAACCCATACAAGACTTCAGGTAAAACAGCCAGTTTATCCGGTCCCTTGTGTAACATGTCGTTTAATGAGACGCCTTGTACAGCAGCCGCTGCATCTCACACCAATCTCCGCTTTCCAGGTTTGTTGTGATTCGTAACGATGAATGTAGGCAAGTACCACGTATTTGACTGACGTTCTTCTGCTTCAAGTTGGTTACATTTTCTAGCATAGCCCTTTGCAACTAAATGGTCTATTTGATTGTTGACAGTTGTTAAATCTTCGGGATTTGCTTTTAATTTTTTTTAGACACTTCAACCGACTTAAAGCCATACAGTAACTATCCGGCAAACTAATATCATTAAAACGCCATAATAATCCGCATTCAAACGCTTCGCCAATTCGCTTTTTTGTTGATTCTAGAATATGCTTTGCCCGTATTTCTTCTGCCGTATCAATATGGCTCTTGGTCACCCCTGTATCTTCCAACACGAAATGCTTTTGAACGATATCGTGCAAATCCTTTTCGCACTTGCATGGCTTATAGCTGTGGTACACTCCACGATCTCCACCAGTAGTTGTTTCACCTCCGCTCAAACACCAACCCAGCCTTGTCTTCACTGCTACCGGCTCATTCCATTTTCCTTCACGTATCTTGAGAGGCAAAGATACCTTTTCGTTATTGAGACCAATCAGGATGCCACATTTTGCCTTGTTGTAAGATGATAATGGCAGCCCTTTCAGATAAGAATATTGCTCCCAAACTTGCTCGCATTGTAGAGACTGTATCGGCAGTGCTAATTCCGCAATAGTTCTTACGCCATGTAGCGCGTATTTTTCGTGGTCTACTTCATTGTCGTAACGACCCGAGATCGATACGGCTACAACTTTGGTGTCTTGCTCCCACCGGATTGTGTTGCCTGTCCACTTTAGACAAATTGGTTCTGGATTTCCGTCCAAATCAAGCGCAGTAGAAAGTTATTCTTTCAATAGTGTAAGCGATGAACCACTGTCTATAAATGCATAAGTGTTATCTTGCTTATTACGACCATACAGCGTTACTGGTACTATTCTGAACCATGCTTCCTGCTTACACTGATGTGCATTACATATGCCACCTCTACGAATGGGTGACAATCTTGACGCGATGTAGAGGCTTAAGTTGTAAAGACACAATGGCTATTGAGTTAGGCTTTGTGGAGCAACGAACTAAAAGTCACCCCCCATTTCTAAGGTTGTAAACGCCATGCCGAGGGAGATAGCACCGATGGTGCAGGGTCTAGGGGTATTAGATCGCGAATGGTGTCTCCTCAGGGCAGCCCACTCCCTGTTGTATACTAGTAGGGTAGGGCGGATAATGGGGATCTCTGTCCGTCCGGTCTGTATACTTCTCCCCAACTCGTGGGATTTTCTATGGAAAATAAAGACAAAAAAAGGAAGGGTGCGCTGAGGTAACGAGTCCTGAAGTGGTGGAGTCCCAAAAGGATTTAATCGTGGAAGGGTGCCGGAAGCCGCAAGGTGACCTGCCGGGCCTGGTGGACGATAAAACTCCGAAAGGAATGGAATTGTCAGCCAGTCCCGTCGGAGCTGCAGCGATAGGGAACGACGCTGATTCCGAGGCAAAGCGACTCCGTGTTAGGGAGAAGCAGAAGCGGAGGAGGAAGCGAAAGAGGGCGGGCACAACCGCTGGGAAGAATGCTTTGGAGTCCCCCGTCAGTAAAATGGCGGACCAATTCCAAAGCATGTCATGCGATGAGTCCACCCCGGAGACGAACGAGCGGAAAAGATTCAGGGAGCAGCCTGGACCTTTCGGCGAAGTCGTTACAGGGACGACTCGAACCGGTGAGTCGGAAGGTGGACAGCTTACGGCTGTTAGCTCTTCGGCTAAGGATGGGGAAGGTGGACATCCTGTAAAGGTTGATAGCCTTCCACATAAAGGAAGGACGGTGGGAGCTGGTGGACGATCCTCAAAAGTCGATAGCCAGGGCAAATCGTGGAGGGCTGATAGCCAGAAACCGAGCGGTAGTAAAACTTTGCCAAAACAAAGGGTTGCGGACGCGAAGTCGAAGGCTTTAGCTGGAGGAAAATCAAACCAAGTAGGGGTTATTTATTATTATGACCATCGATGGTCAGTTGGGAGAGTCTCAGTTAGCGGTCTTTAAATCCGCTCTCTTGGAGTCTCTCGACACCATCGATGAGAGTGATGGCGATGTAGGTTTTGTGGGCAATGCACACTTGGAGGATGGAATAATTGTACTTAAGTGCAAGAACCCATCATCCAAGGTATGGCTGTGCCGAAACGTGACAAAGCTCAAGAACTTATGGGAAGGGGCTGAGTTGCGGATCGACCGACTGTACGCATTGAAGGACGTTAGAAGGATGTTCATCTTTGTCTACGGAACTTCTGAAGGCAAGGAGGTCATCCTTAGGAGGTTGCAGACCCAGAACCGGTGCGTTGCAGACACTTCTAAATGGAGAGTTAGTAACGTAACGAAGTTCGGAGATGCAAAGAAAGGAGGCGTCAAGCTCACCGTGTGGTGCCGGAAGGATGAGGTGGAGGCGATCAGGTTGGCAGGAAGGAAACTCAACTGTGGCCTTGATCAAGCTCTCATCAAATTCGAAAAGGATGCAAGGTGAGTGCGATGGAACCCCTGGTACGGGGCTGGTGGGGAATCCTGCAAGGGAAGAACCACCAGGGCCTGGGCCCGTACCAGGAAAACCTCATTGTGTGTCAACTCAATATACACCATAGTAGGGCTGCATCAGCAATGATGATGCGTTGCATGGAGGAGGATGGAATTGACATAGCAATGCTTCAGGAACCTTGGATTCTTCACAATAGAATTAAAGGTCTCTCAGAGCGAAAGGCCACGCTGTACCAACCAGTAACAGATGGCAGACGACGGACTTGTATCTTGGTGAGACATGGTATACTAGCGGTACATATGCCACACCTATGTTCCCCGGATCTCACCGTTGTGAGAATTGGGGATGGTACAGGTGCTTGTATGGTAGCTTCAGCGTATCTTCCCTACGACTCTCCAGACCGACCACCTTCAAAAGAGTTGGAGAATCTCGTAAAGTAGTGTGAGGAAAGGAACATTGGAGTGATGATAGCATGTGATGCTAACGCGCACAATACTGCGTGGGGTAGCACCAACAACAACGACAGAGGAGAGCAATTGCTTGAGTTTGTGGAGAGGTACAATCTGTTGGTAGCAAATAGAGGAGCACAACCGACTTTCGTTGATGCGAGGCGAGCGGAAGTGATTGATGTAACTCTCATCTGCAGGAAGATTCTGAACAGAATAAAAAATTGGAGGGTCGTGGATAGGCTAACCATGTCGGACCACAGATCCATACAGTTTGAATTCAAGTACGGAATCCGACGCCAGCGGAATAGCAGGAAGGTCAGGATTCCCAAGAATACAGATCCTGTGAAATATAAGGCGAAGTTGAGGGAAACACTGACCCAAAAAGCGATAAAAGTACCAGGGAATACGGTGGAAGTAGAAAGTCATGTCAAACACCTTAGCTCGGCCATGGTCGAAGCCTAAGAGGTGGCATGCTCAATACTTTCAGTAGACGATGGTGATCCAACGCCATGGTGGTGCACGGAAATCGAATCTCTGAAGAACAAGTTTAGGAAGGCCTTCAACCTGCACATGAGAGGGGGAACCCCAGAAACATGGGCAAATTACAAGGCACGGAAAAGGGAACTGAAGTACCTCATACGACAACGGAAAAGGCAGTCGTGGAGAGACTTCTGTTCTGGGATGGAAACTATATCAGAAGCATGTAGGCTTCAGAAAATGGTTTCAAAAGACCCATTCTCCAAAGTGGGACTGATCCGAAAGAAGGATGGAACCATGGCAGAGAACCTAGAGGAGTCCATGGAAGTTCTGATGGAGGTGCACTTTCCTGGAAGTTTTAAGTCTGATGACCCGTGGACACCCTTGAAGAAAGGAATGCACAGGGTTGACAGGCTGGAAGCCGAAAGGATGATCACTATGGACGGGGTGAGGAGTGCTATACGCTCATTTGCTCCGTACAAAACATCAGGGATGGACGGTATATTCCCTGCTATGATGCAGTGGGGGGAAGATCTCATTGCACCTAGGCTGTGCGGTATATTCGTTACTTGCCTAGCAATTGGGTATGTTCCGAGAGTCTGGAGAGAGGCGAAAGTTGTCTTTCTTCCGAACCCCGGAAAAAAAGATTATGCGGAGGCGAAGTCGTTCAGACCGATCAGCCTAACATCTTTTCTCTTGAAAACGATGGAAAGAGTGATGGTTGACTGTCTTGAGAGCACCTCGCTGATGCAAAATCCTCTGAGTAGATGCCAACATGCATATAGAGCAGGTAGGTCTACGGAGAGTGCTCTTCACGAATTGGTAAGAGTGACTGAAAAGGAGGTATTTTCAGGAGGCATTGCGATGGCCACATTTATGGACATCGAAGGTGCTTTCGACAAAATATGCTTTGGAAGGCTGCGGCAAGCCCTGACAGAACGCAATGTAAGCCCAATGATAGCAAATTTGGTGGACAATATGCTCAAACACAGGGCTGTCAACATGCAGAATGGAAGAGTAAAGACTAGAGGTAGAGTAAGTAGAGGATGTCCCCAGGGCGGGGTGTTATCGCCAACCCTGTGGAACATAACTGTGGACTCACTACTGGTTAGACTGGATGAATCGGGCATACACACGATAGGGTATGCAGATGACATTGCGTTGGTGGTCCGCGGCAAGTTCATTGACACCATCTCTGACATCATGAAGGGAGCACTCCGAATGGTAGAGGAGTGGTGTCGAGAACAAGGCCTTACCGTAAACGCAGGCAAGTCAGACAATATTCTCTTTACTAGAAAGAGGGTAGGCCTGAGTACAGAACCACTCAGACTTTTTGGAGCTGAAATCAACATGTCCACGAAAGTTAAATATCTAGGGGTAACCCTTGATAGCAAACTGAACTGGAACGAGCATGTAGAAGATAGGATTCAAAGAGCCAAGAGGGTTCTGTTCCAGTGAAGACGCGTTTGTGGCCTCAAATGGGGGCTAAACCCAGAGGCTATGAAATGGGCTTACACTATGATGGTTAGACCTGTCATCACGTACGCTTCGGTGATTTGGTGGACAAAAGTCAGCCAGAAAACCATTAAGAAGAGACTGGACAGAGTCCAACGGCTGGCGTGTGTTGGAATAACAGGTGCAATACGCACCACTCCAACAAGCGCAATGGAGATTCTGTTAGGTATGCTGCCGTTGAATTTAGAAATAAAGAAAACAGCGGAGCTGTCAGCCCTCAGGATGTTGCGAAATGCTACGTGGCATGGGGCAACGGCCCTGCATGGTCATATTAGCATCCTTGATATTGTACAGAGAGATGTCAGGGAGGCGTTTATGCCTATGGATGGAAGGCAGAGAGTAAAAATAACAGAAAAATGTTATAAAACTCTTATAACGGATGGAGCCGTTTGTGAAGAAATCGCTGGTAGCGATATCAGTATATTCACAGACGGCTCTCTGATGAATGGCCGGGCCGGGACAGGCGTGTACTCAAAAGAGTTAAGCCTATCCTGTGTACTGAGGTTGGGGAGGTTTGTGTCTGTATACCAAGCAGAAACGCTTGGCGTAGTGCATGCGCTGGACCACCTGATAGATGGCCGGATCAGTGGCAAGAAAATTGTCATCGCTCTCGACAATCAGTCTGTGATTAGGTGTATGCAACGGACAGACATCACTTCCAGGTTGGCCATAGAATGTCTTACAAAACTCAATAGGTGCGCCCAGACGAATGAGCTCACACTTATGTAAGTGAGAGGACACTCTGGCATAGAACAGAATGAAGAAGCTGATTCTTTAGCAAGAGCAGGATCAGCAGAAGAATTCTGTGGACCAGAACCACGTATCGCCATAGGCGACAATATGGTGGCAGGCCTTATTAAACAATGGACGGACTCGGAACACAGTAAAAGGTGGGAAGAAGCTGTTAACTGCAGGCAATCAAAGGCGGCCGTGAAGTGGTCTCGTAGTGAGGCAGCAAAAGTTATCCGATACAATCGAAGGACTTTAAGCTGGCTTACTGCACTGGTCACAGGACACGGTCCCTTCATGTACCATCTCGGGAAGATGACTCTGACCGAGGACGATGCGTGTAGGTTATGCCTAGAGGAGCCGGAAACAGCAGCACACATTCTGTGCCAGTGTCCGGCGCTGGCAAGCATAAGATTGACCACTCTGGGACGCCCATTTATTGGCGAAGCCGAGATTGGTCAACTAACCTATAAGGATATGCTTGTGGTGACAAAGGATGCTTACACGAGGAGCATGCTCACGTACGAGTACTCCGAGCAGTAGTACCCTTTGTCCAATGGGGGACGAAAAGGGACCTTTGGCAAATCCCCAACTTATTATATTATATTACATATGCCTTGTGGTTCGGGCTTCTGTGTCTCTGCAGCCTTATGAAGTAACTTATGGTGTTGACCCTTGCAACCATCAACGGTGCACATTTTCAGTTCTCTGCATTTGAACTTCTTTAAGTGCTTTAGACAAATTTCACATATATTCTTATTGTTGAACACTCTCCACTTTTTGCTGCAGCTCATTTTTGCAAACATAGCACAATCAACCAACCTGTGATTTTTTTTGCAGGCATAACAACTTCTTTGCGTTAATTCCTTTGTACGACTACTCTCTGCCTGCATGGTTTCATTGTAATGAGAATGCAAGTGATCAGAACGCTTGTCTTGCTTGCTCGAAATAAAACGTGTTACTTTTGATGCAGCTTCTGCCTTGACATAGAGCCAATTTCCAAAATCTTTAATATTTGGACCTTGCTCAGTACAAATTCGCATAGCCCATTCAAGATTCAAGGATGGCGGAAGCTTGTCGACTAGCTCTTGCAACAGAAGAGGATTATTTAAATGATTTATTAAACCAGATGCCTCCATAGTGCTACTTAAATTTTTCACTGTCAGAGCATAGGTTATAATTGTTTCCATTCGTTCTAACTTTGGCGCGGGTTCTAACCTAAGTTTAGCTATGAGATCTTGCATTATATGCTCTGGCCGACCGAACAGAATCTGTAACGACTTTATGACATCCGGAACTGCAGATGGAAGTAGCAGCTGACTGCATACCGCCTTATATGCATCGCCCTTTATAGCTCTTTGAAGTCGAGTCAAATTTTCTGCATTTGAAAAATTGCACAATCTTGTACTGTTTTGAAAATTGCTTAAAAATATTGGCCACTCTTAAGCCTTCTCGGTAAAAATAGGCAAATCCTTAGATAAACCCTTTCGTGACGTTATCTGGTTCTGAGTAAGTGCATCGACGCTCATGTCACAGCCTGCTCCAAAAAACTCCTTTCATTTGTTCTGACCCAATTTTCAATACCACGATTTGACGCACAACTTTTAATGCTGCCTACGCTACAATTGTCCTCTTGCTGCTTAAGAATTTCAAACTTTTTTCCAAATAAAACTTTTCTTTTCATTCTCTTTCTTTCAGGAATTGATATTCTAGTTTCTTTTCTTCTTCTAGCTTTTCCAACTCAAGCTCAAGAAGCCTTGCTCTGCTTCTGCCTGACGATTGACTTTGGGCACGACTTGCCAACTGCCTTCTAATTATGGTTTGGTTTGCATCAACTACTGTTTGCACCGTAACATCTGCATCCGTGACTCCAGTTACTACCCTAGTGCATCCATCGCACACCCAGTCTCGAGCCGACACAGTTTCATTAACCTGAGCGCATCCATAATGCCACCATTTGTTGAAGTCGTCGCACTGCACCATATCGTCAATATCATTTGTCTCATTACAATGAGCACAATCTCCCTGTTTTGTTGAGCTTGCTTTTCTAGACATTGTTTTGGCGCAGCCCTAGTGCTCCGCTTACACAACAACAGAATTTTTTAGAAATGTTGCTGCTCGCAACGAAATAATTGAGGCAGTTCTTTAGAATTCAGATTTTATTGATGATAACAACTTTACTTATGAATTTAAACAAATTAAAGAAAGAAAATGTAGTATAAGTAAAAATATAGGTATATAAAATACAAGAAAATTAAAAAATTCTGTTGCCTCTGTGACGTGCCGTTTCTCTTTTCAAAAACTTGCCCACGCTTCTTTCTTTGTTCTGATTGGCTTACGACTTTTCAAATTTGGCAGCAGACTTGTCAGACGATGGGTGCGTTCAAAAAGTAATTTAAGAGTTTGTTCTGACTATTACTTAAGGGTGCATTGTCAGCAACAATCCCATTTTTTTATCTTATTCCCCGCTTTTATGAGAACAGCTTGGGGCAATTCATCCCACACTGATTTAAGTAACAAAATAGCATCACGAATTGAATGTGCCTTTAAAACATTTTCAATCGGAACGTTTTTTTTTGTGCGACAATGTTGAATAACAATTTAGATCGATATCCTAACTTGACCAATCTTATTGGATTTTGATCCATGGGTTGCAAAAACGCTGTTACATTAGGTGGTAGAAGCGTTGCTACAATGTATCCTTTATCAGACTGAAGCATGTCTATTGGTTTATGTGCAGTGCAGTTGTCAATCAGCAACAATGTCTTTGGTGGTAAATTATTTTCAATAGAAAATTTGCGAACCTGCAAAAATTTGTATGTCATAAGTAAAAATTAAAAATGAAACAAAAAACAAAAGACAAGTTTACCTGTTTTTTAAATGAATGATGAATTAGTTGAAGAAAAACTCGGAATTCATCCACGACTTGTTCAAATTTGTGTATTCTAATGGGTTTTCGAATCCCTTAAAGCAACGTGGATTTGCGGATTTACCAATCACCAACGGCTTCAACTTGTATGAACCATCTGCGTTCACACACAACAAAAATGTGATTCTTTCCTTTGCTATTTTTCGGCCCGGTGCCGTGATTTCGTTTGCTGCGACAAATGTTTTATCGGTAAAAAACGATAAAATAGTCCAGATTCATCAGCGTTATATAATTGCGAGTCGGCGATTCCCATTTCATCAATTTTTGTTCGTAAGTTATGAATGAATGGTGTTATTTGCGACGTATCGCTTGAAAAGATTTCGCCACAATTTTTAAGATGGCGAATACCGTGTCTTTTCTCTAAATTTGCTAGCCATCCATCACTTGCATTAAATGTTTTTCAGGGTGCAGTATGGCGAATTCGAGCTTAGCTCTTGATTTTAAAATTGGACCAGTCATTGCACAATTTCGCTGTCGTTGATTCAAGAACCATTTATATATGCTTGCCTCCAGATCAACATATTCCGGTTTATGGAGTGTTTTCTTGTGAGCGTTTTCATATGTGTTCGCCACTGCCTCCAAAATTTCTTAACGTTTTTTCTTTATTTTTGAGATGGCTACTTTAGATACACCATAATCCAACGCCAATCGTTTTTCCTGAATACCTTGATCAATCTTTTTCAAGATCTCCACTTTCTGCTGTAAATCTAATCTGATTTGCGATGATTTGTTCTTCTTTGTTGACATTGTTTTTAATAAAGAATACGCACCTTACAAACTCAAACGCTCACGACTGACTAAATTAATGTTTTTTGGCGACGATGAAAATTAACATATGCATTTTCAGCTCAAAACAAAAAAAAAATTTTGGGAAATACCAGCCAACGAAATTAAAGCTCGCGCTTGTGTTGCCAAAAAACGGTTAGTTTCAATGATTCGTACGCTCAGAAAAGTTAACTCAAAAGTTAACTTTTTAGAGCGGTACGTGAACGCTGAAATTCAGTTAACTTAACCGAGAGACTAACTTTTGCGCGAGTTAACTTTTCCGCGATTCTACTGTATATTTTTCATATTTTGTTCATTGTCAAAACCATTTCAATTCATCTATATGATTTACGCAACGAATTCGTTAAGATTTCGGTTACTTTGGTTTAGTGGGAAGTTTTTCACTCTTGACATAATCATATGCATTGGGAAAATATGTTTCAGTGATTTTTTTCTTTTTTATCAATATACAAAATTGGTATATCTTAATTTGATTTGTGATTAGCCCTTATTACGAGTTGCTTTCGACGTAATCTTCGCTGGTTAGTAGTGCAACTCTGTCGAAATGTTCGTTGTTCATCGAATTTTGAGTCGCATAGAATTTTGCTTTTGATGCGGAGCGTGCTGAGCAATAATTGTTAAAAAGATAAGAGTTTTGTGATTGTGTTTTGCTTTTAAAAGACTAAAAACTAATTTGAAACTCTCTTTGTAAAATTTTATACAGGTCTAAGGTGGATTAAACAAATATTTTTTATTGAATATTGTTACTAAAAGACTAATTAAAACACAGATGACGAATAATACTAGTTATTCTTTACCCTGATTTTATTTTTTGTTTCATTTTTGACAATTTGTTATGTCTGTGATATTAACTGTTATAGTTTTTGTAATAGAAGAGAGATTATTGTATTTTTTTTAATAAAAATGTGATTTATCATGGTTTTTTAAATAAGGGTGTTTTTTATAGAGTAATACAACTTTGAGTTGACATCACTGCTTTATTTGACCACCCATTTAACAGCTGATAGTTGCTTTTTGTTTCGTTTAAATTGACATTTTATTATGGATCGACTTACACTAGAGCAACGCGTGCAAATTGAGGAAATTTTAAATCAAAATAATGGTTATGTTCGTCAAACTTATCGTGCACTTCGTCCATTTTATGGCGTACATAAACATCCTTCAGAGCTGCTAATTCGAAGAAAAATAGCTCGTTTTCGGACCTCATTTACTGTTACTGATAATGTGCATCTCGTGAGACGCCGAACTTTGCGCACTGAAGAATCTGTTGCCGCTGTACAGGAAAGCATTGCAGATGATCCTAATCAATCAATTCGTCGCCGTTCTCAGCAACTGGGGTTGTGTCCTTCCCCTTTATGGAAGATTTTACGAAAAGATATTGAATTAAAACCTTTCCAGATTCAACTTGTGCAGGAATTAAAGCCAAACGACCATCGTATGCACCGCCAATTCGGCGAATGGGCTGAAGCACAAATTGATATTGATTTTGAATTTCATTGGAAAATTTTATTTTCCGAAGAAGCCCACTTTTGGTTGAATGGGAACGTAAATAAACAGAATTGTCGTATTTGAAGTGAGGAGAATCCACAAGCTTTTGTCGAAACACGATTACATCCACAGAAAATTACTATTTGGTGTGCTTTATGGGCTGTCGGAGTCATTGGCCCATATATCTTGAAAAAGGATGATGGTCAGAATGTTACTGTCATTCACCATACTGTCATTCACGGTATAGGAACATGATTCGAAGTTTTTTCGTACCTCAATTAGCTGGCATTAATCTTGCTGATATGTGGTTCCAACAATGATACAATGGATTTACTCAAGGAAACTTTTGACGAAAAAATAATTGCACGAAATGGCCCCCAAGATCGTGTGATTTAACCCCATTGGATTATTTTCTTTTTGGTAATGTAAAATCACTTGTCTACGTCAATAAACCACAAACAATCGAACACCTGGAAATCAACATTCGAAGAGTTATCGGCGAGATACGGCCACAAATGCTGCGAAAAGTTTGTGCAAATTGGTGTTCCAGATTTCGCCTTGTACGCTCTAGCCGTGGCGTGTACATGGCCAAAATTATATTTAAACATTAATGTCATAAAATTTTCTATCCAATAAAGTCCATTTCATTGATGTTAAAATATATTACTTTGTTTTATTATGATTTAAACTTGTATTACTCTATAAAAAACACCCTTTATATATTTTGCTTAAAACTTTTCTGTCATAGTGATCTGTGCGTCCATCATTCAATTATATGATGCAATTTAGAATAAAAAAAAAACAATGAAAAATATAGTTGTAGAAAGCAAAAAATTCGTAATTCCAGTTTTGTTTTTAAAGAAAATTATTATGAAGAGATATCCGTTTTTTTTATTCCCCAAAGCTGACTTTTTTTAAGCGAAGAAATATTGAATTCTCGTGAAATGTCCATTTTTGTCAGTAACATTACTGTTCCAAGGCCTTAAGAGGACACGGAAGACGTTCTATTCGCAATATTCTTCCTCTCAACGCTCTCAGCCGGTTTCCGTTCTATGCGTATTTTTCGCACTTCAGCATGTTCCGTGTCCTCTTAACACTCACTACATACAATCGCTAATTTTGAAATAAAACATCACTATTTTATGCAGTCAATTATAAAAATTTAATAAAAAAGCATGCGATCTATAAGACGCGACTATATGAAATTTTTATTTAAACGGTTAAACAATTTTGTAAAATAATAAAATTACAATGCAATATTTATATATATATTAAATTTCTTTTTTATTTAATGTTTATTATTTTTTTATATATAAAATATATATAAAATATATTTTTCTCAATAATTTCATGAGTTCATGAGTTCATTAAAGAGAGTCAAAGATCGTCCACGTTCTACAATGAGTTCAGAAGCATTAGACGATTTCAGCATACTTTTCATCGAACAGCAAGTCACCAATCAAATTGATCTGGATGCAACCATCAAAGTTTTCACGAAAAAAAAGCGAGAAGAGGATTAAAAAATATGTAAATTTTCTCGATGTAAAAAAGAATACAACTTTTATAATGCTCGATGAATAACTGAAAACATTTGTATATTCATTAAATTCATAAAACATATATCTTTCACTTTCCATGGAACACCTGACACAACATAATTTTCTAGGTAGGGGGGGGGGGGCAGTCCTGAAGAAATTTTGCCCACTGGGCCTTCCTTAAATCCGCCACTGCTGTTTGGTGTAAAATAACATTATAAAAACCAAAATTGTGTAAACATTATTAACTTGCAAAAAAAAATATTTTTTATTCATGATCGATTGCAATACGAAAGAAAATATTGACTCATACTCAGTCGATCAATCAGCCAAACTTAAAACATCCTTGAACATGAATTAACCCTTTATCAGCCATACTTTTAAATATTCAAAAAGTATATTAAAGGCATTTGTGGATTAAGTTTTGTAATAAAAGAACCTATTTTGTAACTTTTTTTAACAGTTTTTAATTAGAAGATTAACATCAGTGCTGCAGCGACGATTTTGAAAAAAGAATCCATGAAAAGGTCAAAAAGTTTCCAAAAGTATCCTCTCCAATGCATTAAGAGACTTTATTTTGGTGTCGAAAAATTCTTAAAAATGCAGAAAACTTTTGAAAAGCGTAGGAGTCCAGCGACGATTTTGCTATGCGGATTACGACCTGGCATTGAATATACTCCAATGCAGAGTTGATTTTGATGTCAAACATTTTTAAAAAATGCCAACTTTCTGACAATATAGGTGTCATATGTGCAGAAAACTCTTAAGTGACCCAAATCGGATTTAACTTCAAATTGATGACCTGATATAGAAGCTGCTCCAATGCAGCTAGAGAGTTGATTTTGTTTTAAAAAATTTTAAATAAATTAAAAGTAAAAAAAGTTTTTAAAAAAATAAGCTTTTATTTAAAAAAGACGTGAAATAAACAGAAAAAAATAAATTTAAGTGACATTTGTCATATATGTATATAGTAGGTATATTCTAGGTGCAGAAGAACACCTCTCTTGGTTACTCACCGTCTAAAAGGATTTATATAAATTTAGAATTTTTCAAATAAATTTATATTTAAAAGCTTAAGGCACTGATATTAGCTGCATTCCCGTGGTCGTTGATCTAGAGAGCGGATCTATTTTATTCACAAAACAAAAACAAAAATTAAAACCAGCTCGATTTCTAGCTCTATTTCTGATCTTAAAATGCTCAAAATTTCAAGCATTTTTTATCAAAACGAACATAGTTAGCAAATCTAAATAACTATTCATTTTCCCATTTTGACGTTTCACCGCTCAATATGCGTTTTGGTATTGTTGTTTTCTTTCGTTATTGTTCTTAAAACAGCTGTTTCAAGACTCTGATGACAAATTGATATAAAGTTGAACTAACGTTGTTTTACTGAGATTTGATCTGATCTAGTGCCGCGGGAATGCAGCTATTGTGTAGTAAACCTGTATAATGGATCGCAGTTTATATACAGGTAAGCTTACTAAAAGATTCAGTGCCACTGATAATGTGCAGTAAGCCTGTATAGCGGATCGCGGACATCGGTTCCTCAAGCTTTTAAATATAAATGTATTTGAAAAATTCTAAATTTATATAAGTCCTTAGAACTTACCAATTTACGTACGCTTATACTCTGATGATGACTAAGCAAGAGAGGTGTTCTTCTGCACCTAGAATATACCTTCTATATACATATATGCCAAATGTCACTTAAATTTATTTTTTCTTTTTAGTTCACGTCTTTTTTAAATAAAAGCTTATTTCTTAAAAACTTTTTTACTTTTAATTTATTTTTTACTTTTTAGTCTAAACGGTTTATTATTAATATCTTTTATTTTCAAAACTTATTGAGATATAGCATTTTTATTGATTTGTGGGCAATAAAAGGGGGTGTGGCAAAAAATGTTATTATAATATTGCATTATCACCGGACGTACATATGTATGTTAAATTTTTAGCTTAATCGGATACCAACAAGTTTGCAAAATTGCGAAAAATGGTTTGCAAATTTTGACATACATACAAACATTCATATATACGAACGAAGCAAGTTATAATCAGCCCCGTAATTTTGAAGATATAGGATTTTTATTTATTTGTGGGTGGTAAAAGGGGGTGTGGCACCATTTTCTCCTGAACCATCCTCTACTTGAAAGAAATTAACTGCCAAAATTTTAACCGAATCAGCCCCGTAGTTATAGTATTTTTATTGTTTTGTGGGAGGTAAAAGGGGGTGTGGCAAAACATTTTATCATAATATTGCATTGTCACCGGACTTACATATATATGCTTACTTTCAGCTTAATAAGATACCAAAAAGTTGTGACGGGCAAAACCCGGAGCGAGTTTTGCCGCGACACAACGCGACACAGCGAGACACGAAGCAGCCAAAATTTATATTTATTGTTTTGATGATTTAAAAAAATGATTTGATGATTACTGAAATGAATTTAGTTTTATTATTTGAATGAAAATATGTAGTTTTATATTCCTAATTTACTTACTCAAAAGAAGAGAAAACTTACCTGAATTTAACATTGAATTATTTATTTGCTAAAATAAATTAAATTAATTCTTTCTTATATATATATATATATATTTTTTCTACTTACCACTTAATTCACATTGAAATAATATTGTATTTATCTCGAATGTTAAGGAAAAGAAATACCTACAAACGTTTTAACTACTGTAAAATATAAACATTGTTATAATAAGCAAGCACCCTGTATTACAATTAAACCTAACTTAATATATGTATTTACTAATGGGAATAACGGCCACTGCGACAAAGCTGAGAATCCATAGAAGCATGAATACTGAACAGACATCAAGAAAGAGCAAGCGGTGAAGCAACTTAAGAGAAAGTATAATACAATCCACAAGCAGAGCATTACATACAAAGAAGAAATCATTGATTCAACCGAACAAAAGCAACAAACAAGCAAAGCATGATCGTTAACACAGCAGCCCAATAATGAGACCCAAACACTAATACAATGAAAGATTGAGAGCGACAATATAATACGTGAACATGAGCAACAACAGAAAAGTTGACTCAACAAGTCAAGCAAGCGGAGAAAGAAGAAGAACAGCCAGCAGCATAGTCAGAGGCTGGCTGGCAAGACAACGAAAAGTTAGTTGCTGTTAGACTACCGAACTTGGCGGACGTGCCTTTAACAAGTTGCTGTTGGACTACCGAACGTGGCGGACGTGCCTATAACGAGTTGCTGGGTGACTATCGAGTGAGGCGGACGTGCCTTTAATTAGTTGATAAAAGTACTAAGAAGACATCGAAGGTGGACGTGTCTATAACAAGTTGCTGTTGGACTACCGAACGTGGCGGACGTGCCTATAATGAGTTGCTGGGTGACTATCGAGTGAGGCGGACGTGCCTTTAATTAGTTGATAAAAGTACTAAGAAGACATCGAAGGCGGACGTGCCTATAATTAGTTGCTAGGAAGTACTAAGAAGATATCGAAGGACAATCGGAGGCGGACGGCCTTTAATTAGTTGATAAAAGTACTAAGAAGACATCGAAGGCGGACGTGCCTATAATTAGTTGCTAGGAAGTACTAAGAAGATATCGAAGGACAATCGGAGGCGGACGGCCTATAAATAGTTGATAAAAGTACTACGAAGACATCGAAGGCGGACGTGCCTATAATTAGTTGCTAGGAAGTACTAAGGAGACATCGAAGGACAATCGAGAAGAGGAATCAGGACGGACATAGAGGAGCCTGGCAAGGAAAGGAAGCGTAAGTAAAGTGTGGACAACTAAGGACGGTAAGGACAACTAAGGACAACTAAGAAACTCGTACAGGACGGTATAACTTGATGAACAATTAAGACGTAGTGGTAGTTTTGTTTTATATAATAATACGGGGTCTTCGGATACCAACTAAGAAGTAATAGTTTTTATATTTGCTGCTATAATTATACGGGGTCTTCGGATACCAACTAAGAAGTAATAGTTTGTATATTTACTCATATAATTATACGGGGTCTTCGGATACCAACTAAGAAGTAATAGTTTGTATATTTACTCATATAATTATACGGGGTCTTCGGATACCAACTAAGAAGTAATAGTTCTTATATTTGCTGCTATAATTATACGAGGTCTTCGGATACCAACTAAGATGTGGTGATAGTTCACTTATTATAATTATAACGGGGTCTTCGGATACCAACTAGGAACATATAGTACGAATATTACCGAACAGTACCTACGCATTAGTGACAACGAGAACAAACCCCGAACCACGACAATCGCTAACGAACAACGCCACACTTTACGTCTTGCTACGGCCAGCTCAAGAACCACATCAGAACCAAGATCCTATGGAACACCGAGCCACCCGTTATTCCCATCATCATAGCCTCAATGTATCATTGAACTAAAACCTCAATAAATAAGTCAAACTATACCTGCACGTCTTCTTAATTTTAATAAATTTTGTAAGGACCTTGGAATCCCGGCGAGCTTACCTCAGCTATAGACCCGGAAGACCGGGAGCTTCGTTACATGGCGCCCGAGCAGGGACGTGCAGAATATAGTTAGAGGTATATAAAATATGATCGTGGAATACGTGCGTGAATTAAAATATAAAGTTGGCGACATAATGTGGCGGAAAAATTAAACTGGTGGTGTGCCACAAATGAACAAAATAGTATAATGATTGAACAATATAAGAAATAATGAAGAAATCAAGTTGCAACTGAAACATCAATAAAACAATAAAAAAAAAGACTAATGATGTAATGAAAATAAAAATGAATTAAGGACATATAAAAAAGGCTAATGGTGTGATGAAAATAAGAGTTTGTAAATAATTGGAATATTTTTATAACAAAAGAACAAAGAAATTAAAGGGATTTGTGTTTAGGAAAAAAAGGAATTAAAAAAAAAGAAATTATAAAGAAAGAAAGCAAATGTTTTGGTGAAAAGAAGAATTTCTGTAAAGAAGGAAGGACATATTAAAAAAAAGGCTAATGGTTAGATGAAAAGAATAGTTGGTGAATAATTTGGAAAATTTTTTAAAGCAAATGCACAAAGATATGAAGAGAAATTGTGTTTAGGAAAAAAAAAATAAAATAATTAAAAAAAAAATAATTTAAAAGAGAAAACTAATCGAAAAATCAAAAGAAGATTTTAAGTACGAAAAATTCTAAAAGGAAAAGGCATTTTAAAACTAAAGAATTTTAAAAAGGGCAAATGTTTTGGTGGAAAGAAGAATTCCTGTAAAGAATTAAGGACATAAAAGAAAAAAAAACGAAGAAAAGAATTAAAAAAAAAGAGAGCAAACTAATCGAGATCAAAAGAAGATTTTAAATACGAAAATTCTACAAAAAAGGTCTAGTCTCATTTTAAAAGGTTATTATATACAAAACAAATTGGTAAAGACGACGTGGATCTATTCACTTCGACGCGAGGACCTGCTTAGCTACGCCGATGAGTTCGGTTTTGAAGCAGAAGGCCCAGTGGAAGAGCTGAGGAAGCGCTTTGCAACGCGGGTGAACGAAGAGGCGCTAACGGCCGATGAAGAGAAGCGGCTAGTGGAACTAGAAGTCAAACACAGGCGAGGTAACTCACCAGGACCAACGCCACTAAATACCGAAAATGTCAACCCACCGATCGTGCTTACGATACCATCGCCAGATGCCACCGCAGCCCACAAGTACGAGATGGCAAGAGAACCAACCACGGAGATTTTAAAAGAATATCGTTCACCGTCGTTGGCACACTACGAGGTTCCTAGGGAGACACAGCGAGTAACCTGTTACGGAGATATTATTGACCGGGTGAAGAGATGGGGAGTGAAATACCACGAAGGCGAAGATCCGCTCGCATTCATAGAACGAGTTGAGGAACTGGCAGAAGTCTACAATGTTGATACCAACTTGCTGCCACGAACTATGCCAGAGTTATTGCAGGCTCAGGCGCTTTGCTGGTTTAGAAACAATAACCAGCACTGGAGAAGTTGGCAAAGTTTCAAGACCGATTTTCTTGAATTTTTCCTGCCAGCAAGATTTTTTGAGAGACTGGAAGACGACATCCGGCAACGCCAACAAAAACGAGGTGAGAAATTTAAGGACTACGTCATCGCTCTCCAAAACTTGATGCGACATGCTGGTCTAAGTGGACAGCAAAAATTGGAGAGAATATATCGCAATAGTAGCCACGATCTTCAACACTACATCAAGCGCAGAGAGTTCACAAACCTGGCAGAATTGATTAGCCTGGCCGGCGACTTTGAAAATCTGGAGAGGCCACAAAGGACACCAAGGTGGCCAGAGTTTCAGAGTCAAGCAGAGATGACGAGGGAACGGAGAAGCGGACCCGGTACACATGTAGACCCGCGTACAGCCTGCAGACGGTGTGGACAAAATGGACACCTGGCTCGAGACTGCCGAAATGCGCCCGTGGACTTTTGTTGGGACTGCGGCCGAAGAGGCACAAGGACATTCGTTTGTTGCCGTCGATCATCGGGAAACCACCAGGGGCCCTCTCAACGTCGAGAAGAGCAGGGTCCAAGCTTTGCCAGACCTCGACACCACTAGACGGTTTACGAGCCGAAGGCGGACGCATCATCGTTACAGTAGCCCTTGATGAGGCGTGGATGGAGGCTACACTAGACACAGGAGCGACTCGAAGTTTTATAAGTAAATATTTCGCTGACAAGTTAAGAACCAACGACAACGTCGTACGCATTGCAACTTATGTGTGCCTGGCTGATGGAAGTACGCAAAAGGTAACCGAAGCGCTGAAGATGGAAGTCTCTTTGGGCAAACACAGTTTTTCGGCAACAATCCTGATCCTGCCGGAAGTACTCGACGATCTTATCTTGGGAATGGATTTTTTGACCGGAATCGGGACGACGATGCGGAGATTTCCAACTCGACCTGTGTGATAAACCCAGATCAAATTCACCAGTTGAGGTTAGCCACCACATCGCAGCAGCACCTGCGTCACCAACTGCCACAGCAGCAGCCACTGCATCATCAACGGCCATCGCAGCAGCACCTGCGTCACCAACTGCCACAGCAGCAGCCACTGCATCATCAACGGCCATCGCAGCAGCACCTGCGTTACCAACTACCACAGCAGCAGCCACTGCATCATCAACGGCCATCGCAGCAGCACCTGCGTCACCAACTGCCACAGCAGCAGCCACTGCATCATCAACGGCCATCGCAGCAGCACCTGCGTCACCAACTGCCACAGCAGCAGCCACTGCATCATCAACGGCCATCGCAGCAGCACCTGCGTCACCAACTGCCACAGCAGCAGCCACTGCATCATCAACGGCCATCGCAGCAGCACCTGCGTCATCAACTGCCACAGCAGCAGCCACTGCATCATCAACGGCCATCGCAGCAGCACCTGCGTCATCAACTGCCACAGCAGCAGCCACTGCATCATCAACGGCCATCGCAGCAGCACCTGCGCTACAAACTGCCGCAGGCGTATCCACGTCTCCAAACACCAGAACAACAAAAAAGAAAAGATCACGCAGGGCAGCAACACCTGCGTCACCAACTGTCGAGGAAACAAGAAGAGTAACGAAGGCTACAAAAGGAAGATCACGAAGGGCAGCAACACCTGCGTCACCAACTGTCGAGGAAACAAGAAGAGTAACGAAGGCTACAAAAAGGAGAAGATCACGAAGGGCAGCGACACCTGCGTCACCAACTATCAAGGATATAAGAAGAGTAACTACAGGAACAAAAGGGAAAAGATCACGAAGGGCAGCGACACCTGCATCACCAACTGTGAAGGAAACAAGAAGAATAACGACAGCAACAACAAAGGGAAGATCACGAAGGCAAGATGATCGCCGCACATGCATCGCGAACCGCATGAAAGAAGTAAGTAAAATAGAGAACAAGGAGATAGAGGCATTTCTGGAAAAGGAACTGAAAAGTTTTGAGGGTATCCAAGGAACATCAAACATAACAGCGCACCGCATAGTGATGCGTGACGATCGGCCAATAAAACAACGCTATTTCCCAAAGAATCCGGCCATGCAGAAAATTATTGATGACGAAATTGATGAACTACTGGCAAAGGGCTGCATCGAGCCGTCACGAAGTCCCCACAGTGCACCCATAGTCTTAGTAAAGAAGAAGACAGGGCAGTGGAGGCTATGCATAGACTATCGCCAACTAAACGCGCTATCAATACCAGACGCCTACCCTCTTCCTAGGATACACCACATCCTCGATCGACTAAGGAACGCCAAGTTTATTAGCAGCATCGACCTGAAAAACGGATATTGGCAGATACCAATGGAAGAAAACAGTAAAGAACTCACCGCCTTTACAGTCCCGGGCCGAGGGCTCTTCCAGTGGCGAGTCATGCCATTTGGACTGCATTCAGCACCAGCCACCTTCCAGAGAGCTTTAGATCAGGTCATCGGGGCAGATTTAGAGCCTCACGCATTTGCGTATCTTGATGACATCGTCATCACGGGAACCACACTGGAACAGCACATGGAAAATCTAGCGGAGGTATTCAGGCGGCTACGAGCAGCCAACCTGCGCATTAACCCCGAGAAGTGTGAATTTTTTAAAAAGGAAGTAAAGTATCTTGGACATGTAGTCAGTGAGAAGGGCATCCACACGGACCCAGACAAGGTAATAGCCATTAAAGAGCTAAAACCGCCCGAAAACATACGCGAAGTCCGCCGATGCCTCGGTATAGCGTCCTGGTACAGACGGTTCGTACCTGAATTCTCGACAGTCGTGCACCCACTAACCACCTTGTTAAAGAAAGGTAAATATTTTAAATGGGGGCCGGAACAGCAGCGTGCATTTGACGAATTAAAACAAAAACTCACCGAAGCACCCATTCTCGCTTGTCCGGATTTCAACCAAAAATTTATTCTGCAAACCGATGCTTGCGATTATGGCCTCGGAGCGGTACTTACCCAGATCATCGATGGAGCGGAAAAGGTCATCGCATACGCCAGCAGACATTTAAATAAGGCGGAACTCAATTATACAACCACCGAGAAGGAATGCCTTGCCATAGTGTGGGCGATAAGAAAAATGAGGCCATATTTAGAAGGTTACGTGTTCACGGTCATTACAGACCACCTCTCACTAAAATGGCTTAACTCCATTCAGAGTCCGTCCGGTCGAATCGCGAGGTGGACCCTCGAACTACAACAGTATTCATTCGACGTTCAGTATCGTAAAGGCAAACAGAATGTTGTAGCTGACGCCCTGTCCAGACAGCCAGCAGACGTGGCACGTGGTTGCGCCATCGACCAGTGCGACGAGAGAGTAGGAAATTGGTATCAAAGATACATTAACAATGTGGAATCGAGCCCGGAAAAGTTCCCAGAATACACCATAGAAAATGGAAAATTGTACCGTCATTTTCCAAGGACCGTTGGCGACGAGGATTGCACACCATGGAAATTATGTGTGCCAAACCATCTTCATGAGCAAATTTTGCAGGAGAACCACGACGCACCAACCGCAGGCCACCTAGGTATACGTAAGACCACCGCTCGCGTGGCAAATAAGTATTATTGGCCAGGAATGTTCCGCCACATAAGTCAATATGTGCGAGGGTGCAAAATATGCCAACGCTATAAATCCAGCCAACAGCGACCAGCAGGCGAAATGCTAACCCACTTGGCCGAAGAACCTTGGTCAACCGTTTGTGCAGATTTCGTAGGGCCACTTCCCAGATCAAAACACGGCAACACCATGCTTCTAGTGTTCACAGACAAGTTCTCCAAATGGATGGAGATGATGCCACTGCGAAAAGCCACCAGCGACCAGCTCGTGAAAGCATTCCGCGAAAGAATCCTTGCAAGATTCGGGGTCCCAAAAATCTTGATCACGGATAACGGCGTACAGTTCACCAGCAACAAATTCAAGAGTTTTCTAACAGAGCTCGGGGTACAGCAAAGATATACGGCACCCTATACCCCTCAAGAAAACCCCACAGAGCGCACGAATCGGACCATTAAAACAATGATTGCGCAGTACACGGCAGAACAACACAACGCCTGGGATGAGCTACTCCCGGAACTGACCTTAGCCTATAACACAAGTGAGTCAGAATCAACAGGGTACAGTCCCGCGTTTATAGTACAAGGACGAGAACCCCGCCTACCAAATGCCTTGTTTGACGAGCAAACTATAGGCACAAGCCAAGAGATAGTCTCGATAAGAGAGCGAGCAGAACGACTAAAGAGCGTATTTAATATCGTAAAAAGGAACATGGAACAAGCAGCACAAACACAGGCCCGACACTACAATTTAAGACGTAGACAATGGAAGCTAAAAATCGGACAGCTCGTATGGGTGAAGCAACACCCCCTGTCAAAAGCTATTGACAAATTTGCGGCCAAATTGGCTCCACGCTTCGATGGACCTTATAAGATAGAAGCATTTATATCCCCGGTTATAGTACGTGTCAGAAAAATCGGGAAAACACAATCCCGCAGGGCCCACATCGGCGACCTGAAAACCTACTACACGGCCGAGAGCACACTCAACAATAATACATCACTAACGTAAGAGAAGAAAAATTCAGCAGCGGTTCGCCCACTAAGAACTTCCCCAACATCATTAAACACCGACTGATGAATAGACGAAAAATTAATCTCCAAGGAAAAGATGCAAAGCACCAGGCAAAGAACAAAATATGCTACCGATTAACTCCAAAGTTGCCCGCCGGATTCCACAATCAGCATGAATAGATAATAAAAAAGAAAAAAGAAGAAATGAAAACCAAAGCCTAAGATAAATTAAGAATAACCAAATCAAAATTAAGCTGAAAATAGAAACAACGAAACATAATATGATAAATAACACTTAAAATAACTGAAAACAAAGTCGGTACATTTAGCTGAGAGTAGAAAAGTAAAAGGAAATGAAAATTGAAGCATAAATAAATTAAGAACAATAGAAGAAAAAATGCTGAGAAATGAAAACGAAAAATTAAATAATATCGATTAAACTTGAAATAAATGAAAACAAAACGATAATTAAGCTAAAAATAGAAACAAAGAAACATAATATGATAAATGAAAACAAAATCGGTATATTTAGCTGAGAAAGAAAAATAAAATTAAAATGAAGAATAAGAAAGGAGAACATAAGCTGACAAATGAAGACAACAAAAAAAAAAAAAAAAAAAAAAAAAATAATAAAATACTATCGGTTAAACCTAATATAAATGAAACAAAACGATAAATGAGCTGAAAAGAGAAACGAAAAGGAAAGTAATAATCGAACTATAAATAACTAAAAATAAAGTCGGTAAATTTAAACAAAAAAAAAAAAAAAAAAACAAATGAAAGTTAAAGCTTAAAATAATATAAGGAAATAATTAAAAAAAAAAAGAAGCAGAAAATAACATAAGAAAATTAAGCCTAAATAAATTAATAATGTTAAAGTAAAAATAAGCACACAACTGGGAAAAAAATAGGTTAAATGTAAGAAGAGCAACCGCACGATTAGGCTACGTACGTGAAAGGCAAGTACCCTAATTATCAGTCTGAGACCCTAAGAGAAGTTTACGGGATCCAATATTGGATCCAGATAGCGAGAAGCGGAAAGGTAACAATTACTCCCAAAAGCCCGGCGAATTAAGAGGGGAGTGTGACGGGCAAAACCCGGAGCGAGTTTTGCCGCGACACAGCGAGACACGAAGCAGCCAAAATTTATATTTATTGTTTTGATGATTTAAAAAAATGATTTGATGATTACTGAAATGAATTTAGTTTTATTATTTGAATGAAAATATGTAGTTTTATATTCCTAATTTACTTACTCAAAAGAAGAGAAAACTTACCTGAATTTAACATTGAATTATTTATTTGCTAAAATAAATTAAATTAATTCTTTCTTATATATATATATATTTTTTCTACTTACCACTTAATTCACATTGAAATAATATTGTATTTATCTCGAATGTTAAGGAAAAGAAATACCTACAAACGTTTTAACTACTGTAAAATATAAACATTGTTATAATAAGCAAGCACCCTGTATTACAATTAAACCTAACTTAATATATGTATTTACTAATGGGAATAACGGCCACTGCGACAAAGCTGAGAATCCATAGAAGCATGAATACTGAACAGACATCAAGAAAGAGCAAGCGGTGAAGCAACTTAAGAGAAAGTATAATACAATCCACAAGCAGAGCATTACATACAAAGAAGAAATCATTGACTCAACCGAACAAAAGCAACAAACAAGCAAAGCATGATCGTTAACACAGCAGCCCAATAATGAGACCCAAACACTAATACAATGAAAGAATGAGAGCGACAATATAATACGTGAACATGAGCAACAACAGAAAAGTTGACTCAACAAGTCAAGCAAGCGGAGAAAGAAGAAGAACAGCCAGCAGCATAGTCAGAGGCTGGCTGGCAAGACAACGAAAAGTTAGTTGCTGTTAGACTACCGAACTTGGCGGACTTGCCTTTAACAAGTTGCTGTTGGACTACCGAACGTGGCGGACGTGCCTATAATGAGTTGCTGGGTGACTATCGAGTGAGGCGGACGTGCCTTTAATTAGTTGATAAAAGTACTAAGAAGACATCGAAGGCGGACTTGCCTATAACAAGTTGCTGTTGGACTACCGAACGTGGCGGACGTGCCTATAACGAGTTGCTGGGTGACTATCGAGTGAGGCGGACGTGCCTTTAATTAGTTGATAAAAGTACTAAGAAGACATCGAAGGCGGACGTGACTATAATTAGTTGCTAGGAAGTACTAAGAAGATATCGAAGGACAATCGGAGGCGGACGGCCTTTAATTAGTTGATAAAAGTACTAAGAAGACATCGAAGGCGGACGTGCCTATAATTAGTTGCTAGGAAGTACTAAGAAGATATCGAAGGACAATCGGAGGCGGACGGCCTATAAATAGTTGATAAAAGTACTACGAAGACATCGAAGGCGGACGTGCCTATAATTAGTTGCTAGGAAGTACTAAGGAGACATCGAAGGACAATCGAGAAGAGGAATCAGGACGGACATAGAGGAGCCTGGCAAGGAAAGGAAGCGTAAGTAAAGTGTGGACAACTAAGGATAGAAACTCGTACAGGACGGTATAACTTGATGAACAATTAAGACGTAGTGGTAGTTTTGTTTTATATAATTATACGGGGTCTTCGGATACCAACTAAGAAGTAATAGTTTTTATATTTGCTGCTATAATTACACGGGGTCTTCGGATACCAACTAAGAAGTAATAGTTTGTATATTTACTCATATAATTATACGGGGTCTTCGGATACCAACTAAGAAGTAATAGTTTGTATATTTACTCATATAATTATACGGGGTCTTCGGATACCAACTAAGAAGTAATAGTTCTTATATTTGCTGCTATAATTATACGAGGTCTTCGGATACCAACTAAGAAGTAATAATTTGTATATTTACTCATATAATTATACGGGGTCTTCGGATACCAACTAAGAAGTAGTAGTTTGTATATTTACTCATATAATTATACGGGGTCTTCGGATACCAACTAAGAAGTAATAGTTTGTATATTTGCTGCTATAATTATACGGGGTCTTCGGATACCAACTAGGAAGTAATAGTTTGTATATTTACTCATATAATTATACGGGGTCTTCGGATACCAACTAAGATGTGGTGATAGTTCACTTATTATAATTATAACGGGGTCTTCGGATACCAACTAGGAACATATAGTACGAATATTACCGAACAGTACCTACGCATTAGTGACAACGAGAACAAACCCCGAACCACGACAATCGCTAACGAACAACGCCACACTTTACGTCTTGCTACGGCCAGCTCAAGAACCACATCAGAACCAAGATCCTATGGAACACCGAGCCACCCGTTATTCCCATCATCATAGCCTCAATGTATCATTGAACTAAAACCTCAATAAATAAGTCAAACTATACCTGCACGTCTTCTTAATTTTAATAAATTTTGTAAGGACCTTGGAATCCCGGCGAGCTTACCTCAGCTATAGACCCGGAAGACCGGGAGCTTCGTTACAAAGTTGTAAAAAAATGGCTTGCAAGTTTTGAGGACATACATACATACGAATGAAGCAAGTTAAATAAAAGCTTATAATTAGAAAAATATACACTTTCAAACTACATAGGTGTCATATGTGCAGAAAACTTCTGGGATCCTATTAATGAATTTTTCAAAACTGGGCTATGACCTGGTAGTCAATCATTTCCAATGCAGCTAGAGAGATGTCTTTGGTGTCAAAAGATTCTTGAAAATGTATACTTTGCTACTTTATAGCTGTCATATGTGCAGAAAACTCCTGGAATGCGTGAGAGCACCAGCGACAATTTTTATTTAAATGGATTACGTCGTGGTAGTGAATATTTTCCAATGCAGCTAAAGAGTTGGGTTGGTGTCAAAAGATTCTTAAAAACATCCACTTTGCTACTGCATAGGTGTCATATGTGTAGAAAACTCCTGGAATGCATGAGAGCCCAGCAACGATTTTTGTCTAAATGCATGACGATCTGGTAGGGAACCTGTTCCATTGCAGCTAGAGAGTTGATTTTGGTGTCAAACATTTTTAAAAATTACCATTTTTATGACTATATAGGAGACTATCATATGTGCAGAAAACTCCTATATATAACAATTACATATGAAATATTCGCGTTTTTGACCTCTTTTTGTTACGCAAATATTAAAGAAACCAAAAAAAATAGTCATTATTTTGTTTTAAAAGTGTTGCTTATATGTTTATTATTGATTTCTGATACTTTTTTTAAAATATGTCTTATTTTATAAAATAAAGAGTTTTACTTAATGCTTAATGATCATTATCTCTATTACTGACACACCCTGTGCCAGCACCAAAAAAAAATTTGTCGCTATATACATAATACATAGTTGGTCAACTTGGCAAATGTTTATATAACGCGATTTGACAAACTGTGTTCATAATGCGTGTAATTAAAGAAAAACTTAAATCTTAAAATTGCTTTTCTTGTGGACTTTTTATTTATTCACACATCATGCCAGTGAGTTGTGTATAACAAAAAAAAATAAAAAATAAAAATAGACTCAAACAACAATACAGTAAACCGCGAATAAATCAACTAACTCAATCATCCGATGCACTGCCATTGTTCGCTTTAATTTGCACCCACGCTTTAATGATCGGTTCTTCACTGCGCTCTCTTCTCTGCATTTTTCTCAGTAGTGGTGACTAATCAGCTGTTGCATTCTTGCTCTATTTCGGTCTTGTCGGTACTCTTGTGGTGTTTGCTGTAGCCTGCATATCAATGCCGCCATCTCCCATGCATACCCGCCTCCGTAACAACAGCGGTGGTAATAATATCAGCAACAACAATAAAAGTGAGCTTACTCCAAAAGTCTCACATAGTGTTAATGCTTTTAGCGCTCAACTTCTTCCTGTTGAAGAGAGACTGAAAGCGCATGCGAAATAAGAGCTAAGAGATCTGGAGGAACGTCTTCACAAACACTCCGACAGCCTATTCACTCGACTGGTTAGCAGACTTGAAAGTGAGGTCGGTTCTCTTAAATACCAACTCAGCGAGAGCAACTCTAAAATAAACTCTCTTGAGTCCCAATTGAATGCACTTACGGCGAGGTGTGATCATCTAGCTCAGCAATTGATTGACACCAGCAACAATAACAACAATAATAACAGCACTGTCGATCACTCCTCCGATGCTGTTCTTTTTGGATTGCCTCTTTTGGAAGACGAAAATCTGAAGAGTGTTTTTAATTTAATTTGCCGATCTATTGATTTTCAGTCACCACCAATCCGAGATATTTTTAGAAAAATGGCAACAGCTCTGTGGTGATTGTAAAATTCTACACACCATACGACTGAAGTAATGTTCTTAAATCTTTTGGTGATTATCGTCGTAGAGCTAAAAAGGCAGTCAACCTTAGAGGTGCAGGCATTGACTCCGACCACTATGTGTACCTACATGAGAGCATACCAGCTGACGCACAGTGGGGTATTGAACCCTGAAAATTGTGATCAAATCACCTAGCAGACGGAGGGAATTTTTGACTTTGTGTTTTAGTTAGAATGGGTCCAAAGATGAAAAAAAATTTCTGTCCGTCCGTCCGTCTGTCTGTCTATCGACACAATTAAAGCCGTAATTTTGAAGCTATTGTAATGAAATTTGGTATTTAAGCTTGTTTCTAAAATATAAAGATTAGAATCGAAAATGAACCAAATCGGATGAAAACCACGCCTACCTCCCATACAAAGTGACTTCATTCAAAACGGTAATATCTCTTTAAATTCCACAAAACTTCATACATCGACTTTTTTTTTGTATATAAGCTTTGACATTTAATATCCGCTTCAAGTATGAAATTTAACCAAATCGGATGAAAACCACGCCTACCTCCCATACAAAGTGACTTTATTCAAAACGGTAATATCTCTTTAAATTCCACAAAACTTCATATATCGACTTTTTATTTGTATATGAGCTTTGATATTTAATATGCGCTTCAAGTATGAAATTCAACCAAATCGAATAAAAACCACGCCTACCTACCATATAAAGTGGCTTTATGAAAACCGTAAAATCTCTTAAAATTACTTACTTTTAGTTTTTTTTTGGTAACATATCACTTATATTTGTTGTTTCAACAAAAAAATAGACTTCCACTGAATTCACAACTTTATGCTTACATACGAGTATGTACCTAAAAACACACATTTTATAAGACTAGACGGGAAAAAACATTAAAAATACGAACTGGGGTAATTGATAGCAAAAAGTGTGATAACTAATACTAAGAGTCAAGCCTCTTAGTAACGAAATTTATATTTTTTAGTTAACAAACAATTAGAAAGTATAAAAAGCATCACAAAACCATTTAATATATGGAACTTTATTTTTTTTTTTCTTAATATTAATGAAATACATATGCAATACAAAAATATTGCTATTCTATTACTATTCTACGGAATAGTGATATAAACCAAAATATTTCGTACTTTTACCCCTCTAATAAACAAACTGAAGCTACATCACTAACTGTTGACGTTAATTATATTATTAAAAAAAAAAAAACATTAAAAACCACTAACAAAAACAACATGAACACAGCAACGTACACACAGCACAGACTACCTTTACCCTTCCAATAAACAAATAGTTGCTTCGCCACTTGTTGTTAACCTTTATTAATTTATAAAAACAAAGAAAACAAAACAAATAAAAAATAACAGCAACAACAACAATAGTAACACTAACTTCATGTACACATTTCAATTTTTCGACTATTACTTGCATATATGTATTTCAATTGCATGGGCATGAAAAAAAGTTTTTCTTAAAAACCGCAGAAAACTTGCAAACTTTTTTTTTTAACTTATCACTTATATTTGTTGTAACAAAACAAAAAAAAAATAGTTTCACTGAATTGAGTGGTATTCACAACTATATGCTTACAAATGTACCTAAAAACACACATTTTATAAGCCAGCACGAGAAAAAACATTAAAAATACGAACAGACACTTTTTGTACTAATATATTTCATTTGACGTTCCAAAAATACCTGAGGTAGAAGGTTCCATTGCTCAAAGAATTTTACTTATTTAATGTTTCAAGAAAAACCACTTGGAAATATAAAATTTTTTGTGTTTTTTCTATGCGCGACCAAAAGTAAAGAAAACGTCAAATTTGCAATCGCAGTGCACGGATACCGTTGACTTTTTTTCAATTTTTCTTTCACATAGTGATGTAGAATTCTATTCTCTTTCGAACGATACCAATCATGGTTGGGTCGCTTCGATTTGATTTTTTTAATTAATCACACAAATTGGTATGAAATACCCCAATGTGCGACGCTCGGAAATTACTTCATGCTGCGATTGTCTGCAAACGCAATAAGAGAATCTTTAATGTCTTCACTCTGCGTGGTAAAGTCTTCATTAGATTGCAACAAGGCGGAGAGCGTATACATATTAGCACCATCGAAGAGTTACAGAACTTTGCGGTTACTTGTGTTGCTGTTGACGGAGTTTAAGTTTGATTATGTTCTTAGTTTTAGTTTAAGTACCTTGTTTTTATTTTCTCTTTCTATTTATTTTTCTAATTTATTTTTTTCTATTTCTCTTGATTTCTCTATTAATTTTTATGCTTGGAGTTGTGTTCTAAATGTTTTTTATTTATCGTTTATGGCTGCTGCTACCCTTCGGTCTAGCGATATCCACAAGACCTTGATTGGCATTCTTAGCAAGCAACACTCGGGCTTAAATATTGTGCAATTTTAACGCGAGAAGCCTAAACGACATTAAGCTTGATTATGTTCGGCACTGTTTTGAGGACTCTGCTGAAGATGTTATTTGTGTCTCTGAAACCTGGTTTCATGCAGATATAAATGACAACTATTTGGAGATTAATAATTTTAAGGTTTGGCGGAATGATCGTTCGAATAGAAAAGGCGGGAGTGTTGCAATATATACTAAAAATAATTTAAATGTTAAGTTGTTGGGAATGTCGAATGGTTCTGGGGTTGAATTTATTAATATTGTGATTTATAATAATTGTGTTAAAGTTTTCTTGTTGTGTGTTTATAATCCATATCGTAATTGTTGTATGGATGAACTGTTTACCTCTTTGTCATATTGTGCAATCGATCATGACCATAATGTTATGTGTGGGGATTTTAATATTATATGTTATCCAATGATAATTTGGCTTGCCAATTTGTAGATAGACTTACTGAAGTTGGTCTTCACACAATGTATAATAGTATTCCCACTCGCTTCGCAAATAATGCCTCGCCGAGTCTTTTAGATTTGTTTGTTGTTTCAGATCTATCTTCTGTCTTGTTTTTTGGCCAAATATCTTTTGTTTCCGATCATGATCTTCTGTTCTGTACAATAAATGTAAATCTTTCACCTGTTGTCATTGATGAAATTATCACTTTTCGGAATTATAAATCAATTGATTATAGGTCTCTATTTTATGACTTGTCTATGATAAACTGGTCCGAATGCTGGGCGCTTAGCTCAGTTAATGACAAGCTTAATTTTTTTCATTAATAAGATTATTGCACTATTTGATGTTCATGTTCCGTTAATTACTCGTAGGGTCTCTAACAGATGTTGCCCGTGGTTTACCAGAAATGTTATGTTAGCCATTAAAACTCGGAATAGAAGTTACAATCGTTGGAAAAGAAATCCCACAACATCTAATTGGGAGCAGTACAAAAGAGCATGAAATGAAGCTAACTCAACTGTTAAATTATCTAAACGCCATTTTTTTATGAACAAGTTAGATTCATCATTGCCTTCCAAAAAGCTTTGGAACAATTTAAGGGAGGCTGGGGTATGTAGTGTTAAACCCAATAAATGTGATATTGATTCCGATATTCTAAATGATTATTTCATTGCTAGTTCAGGGTCTTCTGATAATTTGTCGACTAATACTCCATGCACTTTACCTTCTGTAAGTTTGTTTAATTTTGAGTTTGTTTCTGTTGTTGAGAGTGACGTTGCTCGCTGTGTTAACAAAATAAAATCCAATGCCGTGGATGAAGATGGAATATCTATTAAATTCATCAAAATTATATAACTGCACATTTTGAGTCCATTAACCCACATTCTAAATCACTGCTTCACTAGTTCTTGCTTCCCTGAGGTTGGGAAAGTAGCGACAATTGTTCCCATTGCTAAAAAATCCAATGCCTGTGATCCATCTGACTTTAGGCCTGTAAGTCTGCTATCGTCGTTATCTAAAGTTCTCGAGTCACTCATGGCGATACAAATCTCGGAACACATAACAAAATATGACCTTGAGGTCGCAAAAAATTTGCGTTTCAACTTGCTGCTTAAGCAAGCTACGTTTTAAACAACCTGTCTATAAAATTCTTTCTGAAAACCAACATTCATTCCGATACCAATTAAAAATAAAATATTTTGTTTTCACCAGACTTTAATTTAACTTTTCATAATTGTATTACGTTCTTTACATTTAATTACTTGTGAGACTTTCATGCTCTCACTTTTCTGATTCATGTTGAACTAACTCTAATACTCTAAATATGCTTTTGCTTAACTGTCTTACTTATAACTTATATATAAACAAGATGAAAAAAAATGGCTTAACCTTGAGGTTGGCAAAAAAATTTAGGTACACGAAAAATATGCCTAACTGTTTCACTTATAACAATATACAAAAAAGATATTTGTGTATAACAACTGAGTAAAAATTCATGTGTACATAAGAGTAATATAATTTCAAGTTAGTGTTGCCAGAAAAATTATTTACTTAAAATTGGATAACCGCCACACTACTCCCCCTCCAGTGAATTTGTCACGAAAATCTGTTTGTGGCTTTTATTATCCGACCACTTTTTGACACTGGAGGTGGCTTAAATGTAAGCAATTTCCTTACATTGGTTTTTTCAATTTGATTTGGTTGTTTTAAAATACTAGTACGATTCCTACCAATATGCTTTAACTTCGTATCTGATTTATTTACGTTATTTTGATTATTATTTGAATTTAAATAGGTGTCACAATTTGTTTTAATGGGTGCGTTTTTACTCAACCTTTTCTCATTATGATTTTTAACATCATTATGATTTTTAACATTTTTAACATCATTTGCTGGTAAGTCAATTTCGCTGTTATGGATAAAGGCAGATTTTAAACGGTCGATTGCAACCTCTTGCTTTTTTCCACGAATTTCAATTATATAGGTTGATTGTTTTCTTTCCAATACTTTATACGGACCATTGTACGGCGGTGTGAGAGGTGGTGATATCGCGTCGTTACGAAGAAAGACATGAGTACACGAACTTAAATCATTTTGAACAAAGATTTTTCGCCGCGTATTATGATTTGAAGTTTCGATTGGTTTTACCTTTTCAAAGACGGTTATTAAATTTTTGACATAATCACTTTGAGGGATCTCTTTTTCCGGTTTATCAAAAAATGCTCCGGGCAATCTTAGTGAAGTGCCATACACTAACTCAGAAGGAGTTGCTTGTATATCTTCTTTAATGGTCGAACGATGACCCAATAAAATGGTAGGTAAGCAATCTACCCAATCGTTTGCGTTATTGCATTTTAGAGCTGATTTAACTGTTCTATGCAACCGTTCAATAATACCATTGCTTTGCGGATGATATGAAGTAGTACGGTAATGCTTGATACCCAAAAATTTTGTCAATTCGTTAAATAACGTGGACTCAAATTGTCTGCCACGATCAGTTGTAATATTGCGTGGAATACCAAATCGAGAAATCCAACCAGATATTAGAGCTTTTGCGACAGTTTCGGCGGAAATGTTATCGATTGGAATCACTTCTGGCCATCTCGTATAACGGTCAATACATGTGAGGCAATAATTATAGCCACGAGAGCTAGGAAGCGGTCCAATGAGATCAATATTTATATGACTGAAACGTTCGTCCGGAACTAAAAATTGACCCAATGGTCGTTTATTATGTCGAATAACTTTGGCTTTTTGGCATTTTATGCATGCTTTTGCCATACGATTACAATCTTTTTTAATGCTTGGCCAAACAAATCTATCGGTCATTGATTTAATTGAAGATTTAATGCCTGGGTGATTAAGATTGTGAATCAAATTGAAATATTGTGTACGCAAGTTTTTTGGGACGTATGGTCTGTTGTTATTAGTTGCTCTATCACAGTAAATTTTTAATTTAGTTCCTGGTATTTCAAGGAGTTGTAAATTCAAACTACATTTGGAGTTAGTTAATAATGCTTTTAAGTCGTCATCATTTTGTTGCTCTTTTTGCAAATTTTCGTAATTTATTGTGTGAATTTCGGAAACTTCTGGATTTTCAATGCGAGACAACATATCGGCGATGAAATTATTTTCCCCAGAAACATGCCGAATATCAGAAGTAAATTGTCCAATAAAATCGATATGAGTCAATTGACGAGGCGAACATTGCTCTAGTTTTTTGTTAAACATTGAAATAAGTGGTTTGTGATCGGTGTAAATTGTGAATTCACGCCCTTCCACATGAGTACGAAAATGCTTGAGAGCTTGATACATGGCAAGTAATTCCCGATCATACGCACTATATTTCTTTTGTGTCTCTGTCATACGTTTGGAATAAAAACCGAGAGGCTCATGTGCATTATTTACAATCTGATGCAAGGCTGCGCCAACTCGAAAATTAGAAGCGTCGACGAAAATGCATAATTTTGCAGTGGGGCAAGGATGAGCCAATACGCGTAATGCTGCTGCTTTAATTTCGGATTTGCATGCCTCAAAAGCTTTAAGTGCAGCATCATTCCAAATGATAGGTGTTTTGTCTTTCTTTTTATTACCTATTATTAATTTTTGTAAAATGCCTTGATTTTCACAAGCATTTGGTAGACATCGACGATAATAATTTAATGAAGCAATGAATTGACGTAAATCTTTGGCGATTAATGGTAATTCAATGTTCATGATGGTTTCTACTTTTTTATCGATTGGTCGAATGCCTTTTTCGTTAATTGTGTAGCCAAGAAAATTAATTTCACTTTTACCGAACTCGCATTTTGACATATTAATTTTAAGCCCATATTTCCGAAAACGTTCAAAAACGATTCTTAAATGCTGGTAATGTTCGGTATGGTTCTTTGACGCAACTTGAATATCATCAATATATTTGAAAACGAATGGTAAGCCCTTCAACACTTGATCAATAAAACGTTGAAAGGTCTGACTTGCGTTACGTAAACCAAAAGGCATCCGCACAAATTCAAACAAGCCGAAAGGTGTCGTTATGGCTGTCTTTGGAATGTCAGATTCGTGTACGGGAATCTGGTGGTAAGCGCGTGTGAGATCAATGTTTGAAAATATTTTACAATCGTGGAGGTTGATCGTGAAATCTTGGATGTTCGGAATGGGATACCGATCAGGTATTGTGACGGAGTTGAGCCTTCTATAATCACCACAAGGACGATCAGTTCCTGAATCCTTGCTTACCACATGTAATGGGGTGGCCCAGGGTGATTTAGATGGTCTGCAAATGCCGACTTCCACCATGTATTCGAACTGCTTTTTTACAGAATCGTATTTTTCTGATGTTAATCGTCGTGCTTTTGCATAAACTGGTGGACCTTTAGTTTCAATATGATGATATACGCCTGTTGAATTCTCGTTATTTAATTTATTATAATCTGGTGGCAATGTTAATTCCTGAAAATCATATAATAACCTACCATATTGAGAATCAAAGTTGAGATTATCTTTGAAAAATGTTGTAATATTTATTTCATTGCATGATACTAATTCAATTGAACCGTTTGATGAGAGTTTAGTCATAGAATCAATCAATCTGCGTTTTTTTAGGTCCACTAACAAACTAAATTTTTCCAAAAAATCGGCACCTATAATTGGTTTTGTCACATCGGCAATAATAAAAGGGAATTGAAAACTGCGACGTAAACCGAGGGAAACAGTTAAAATTTTTTGACCATATGTATTTATTTTTGTACCATTTGCTGCATATAAAATATTTGCAAATACATTCTTTTTTAATTTTTCTTTAATAGTTGGTGGAATAATGGATAAATCTGAACCGGTGTCGATTAAAAATCGGTTGTTGGACAGTTTATCATAAATGAACAGTCGGCGGCCTGTGTAAATAGATGCCGATTCTGCCACCATTGAATACGGCACATCTAGTTTTTTGACTTAAAATTGGAGTTGAACTTGCACCAATCAGTGCATTTGCGTGCGTTGTCACCGAATTTGAAATGAAACCAACACTGATCATATTTCTGATCGTTATTTCTGCTGTCGTTATAATCTCGTTTGGCAATTATGTTGCGAGAACGAGTACTAGAGCGAGAACGTGAACGATCGAATTTTTTATTGATTTCATCGATTTGTTTTGACAACGTGGCAATCTGAAAAGCAAAATCATTGTGTTGGACAGCATTAACACCTGAAAAATGAGACTCTGGAGAAATTGTCGAAATGGATGGAGCATCGAATTTTATTCTATCTTGAATCTTATCAGCTATTTCTGCTTTTTGCTTCAACGGCGTATCAACACCGACAATGACTGCACTGATTGTTTGTGGCAGTTTGGCTGACCAGAGTGTTTCGAGAATTTGATCTGAAACCATGCCTTTTGATGTTTCGCGCATCTTGCGTAATAAAACAGATGGTTTTTGATCACCCAAATCCATGCCTATAAGTAATTGTTTTAAACGTGACTCATCAGAATGTTGGAATTCTTTGATGAGTATATTTTTAATTGCGTTGTATTTGTTTTCATTGGGTGGCTTGCGAATTATATCAGCAACCACGTCCAAATATTTTGGGTCCAATGATGAAACAACTAAATCGTATTTTGTTTGGTCACGAGTGACACCATTGTTGCGAAATTGTGATTCGATCTGATGAAACCATAGATCTGACTTGTCGGAATAAAAAATTGGTATCTTAGTTGATACTTTGAATGTTTCGATATGTGAATTTTGAGACCGAAGATTAGAATTTATTGATTCTTGTCGATTTAATTGATCGCGTAACTGAGAACAAGTATTCATTAGATTTGCCATTTGAAATTGAAGTTGACTTATAGTTTGAGCATCACCGGCATTGTTAGAACCATTTGCGTTGCATTCAACGCCCCGTGTATCATCGCCAGCGTTAAAAGGTGGTAAGTGACCTTCGTTGCCTAAATCAAGCAAGCTTTGATTTAATTCGGTACTCATATTTCCCTTGTGTTGGTACCGGATTTTAAATTAAATGTTGGATATGATTACCAAAAATGATGTTTTACACTGTTTAAAAACGCAAAAACCCACGGAAAAATAAAAAATATTTTGTATTATTGGGAAAATTTATAAAACTACTATACGTTTGATACCAAATAAAATAAACTTCTAAGGCAAAACTACTTATTTGAATAAATGCAGCAAACAACGTTGTCCATCAATTGAAAACATGTTGATCAAAATTTGTTAAATCACCTCTGCAAGCTCTTGAATTCCGTTAAACTTCTATAACGTTGTCCCACGATCGAAAAATGTTGATGTCACGTACAATTGTTTGAATCGGTGTTGGAAAATTAAAGCCAATATTTAGTTGATGATTTGATCGAAAATGATGAATTTTTGATTGCATTTGGCGAACAATTTCATTTAAATATCTTTTTATGAATAGGAAATATTTTATGTTGATGAAAATATTTTCAAGTGTACAAAATTAATGATTTAATTCTCATAATATATTTTACGTTAGTCATTATTCACTTGTTAGTCATTTTGATAATATGTGAAAGTGTTAATTTGACACCATATTTGCGTTTTAATGAGTTCTCAATTTGTAAGTTTATAATTATAGTTCTTTTGCATTTTGTGCACTTCTGATCATTTATTTATAAGTTTATTATTTATTGAGTTTATTATTTAACAGTTTAATTGCATGTCGTTTTTTGTTTTTGTCGGGGTCACCAATGAGGTCGCAAAAAATTTGCGTTTCAACTTGCTGCTTAAGCAAGCTACGTTTTAAACAACCTGTCTATAAAATTCTTTCTGAAAACCAACATTCATTCCGATACCAATTAAAAATAAAATATTTTGTTTTCACCAGACTTTAATTTAACTTTTCATAATTGTATTACGTTCTTTACATTTAATTACTTGTGAGACTTTCATGCTCTCACTTTTCTGATTCATGTTGAACTAACTCTAATACTCTAAATATGCTTTTGCTTAACTGTCTTACTTATAACTTATATATAAACAAGATGAAAAAAAATGGCTTAACCTTGAGGTTGGCAAAAAAATTTAGGTACACGAAAAATATGCCTAACTGTTTCACTTATAACAATATATAAAAAAGATATTTGTGTATAACAACTGAGTAAAAATTCATGTGTACATAAGAGTAATATAATTTCAAGTTAGTGTTGCCAGAAAAATTATTTACTTAAAATTGGATAACCGCCACAACCTCATGTCTTCACTTCAGTCCGGCTTTCGACCTGGGCACAGTTGCGCTACAGCAGTCTTAAAGATTTTAGATGGCATTAGGCTGACATACGACTTAGGGCACTTAAATTTACTCTGCCTGTTGGATTTTTCCAAGGCATTTGACTCTGTTGACTATTCTGTATTGTGTCAGAAACTTGTAAATAACTTTCATTTTTCTGGCATGGCTGTCCGTCTGTTACACAGTTACTTAGTTGGAAGATCCCAAAGAGCAAGAGTGGGCAATAATTTGTCTGCTTTCCGTAATTTAACCTGTGGGGTTCCTCAAGGCTCTGTACTTGGTCCGATTTTATTTACATTATTTATAAACGATATTTTCAGCAAATGTCGGCATGTTACCATGCATGCATATGCAGATAATATTCAACTGTACTTGTCCAGACCGGTTAACCTTGTTGATGATTTATGTAGTAAGTTGAATGAGTATAACTGAATGGGCTGAATCTAATAGACTCAAGCTAAATCCCACTAAATCATATGTCTTGCCGATTTCTAAATCCAATCACTCTCTCTCTAGGATACCAGTTATTTATCTTAATGGGGTCGAACTTGATAAAGTGAAGAATCTTGGTTACCACATTAACTCCTCACTTTGCTGCGTAAACCATATCAATTCTGAAGTAAGTAAAGTGTACTACGTCCTGCGGAACTTGAGGTGGACTGCGTCGTTTGTTCCTATCGCAACTAGAAAAAAGTTAGTACAGCAGCTCATAATGCCTATCATATCTTACTCGGATGTTGTATATAGTAGAATTGATTACAGGTCTAAACTTAAGCTACAACATGCTTTCAACAACGCAGTAAGATATATTTATGGCCTTCGGAAGTTTGACCGCATCAGTCACTTGAGCAATCAAATACTGGGT
Source organism: Dichetophora obliterata (assembly GCA_963920525.1). Lineage (NCBI taxonomy): Eukaryota > Metazoa > Arthropoda > Insecta > Diptera > Sciomyzidae > Dichetophora > Dichetophora obliterata. Next base: position 142,786,582 of record OY986435.1, on the reverse strand, counting down.
TGCAATATTTTTAATTACCTAGATGTTAGAAACTGCATATTATCATATAACTTGATACATACCAAAACACCCAACTATCTATTTGAGAAGCTTCAATTTTGTAGATCTAATAGAAATCTGAACCTCACTATTCCTGTCTATAATTATTTGAACTCCAACAGACTATTTTTCGTGAACGCAATCAGATTGTGGAATTCGTTGCCTGTTAGAATTAAAAGTATCCGTAATAAGCACATCTTTAAGCATGAAATTTTTTATTACTTTTCTTAATACTGTCTCTTCATCTTTCTATCAACATCTACAATATATAATTAATTTTAAGTCCAGATTTGCTTGTTACTTGTATTTTGTTGTTATAATTAAGTGCTTTCTCACCTTGTTTCTTTTTAAATAACTTAATTATTAGCTTTAAATATTATTTACTTTTTCGGTTGACTATCCTATAACTTCTTGAAAATTTGTTAATTTGTATTACATTTAAAACACTATGTCTTACATATGTAAACATTGATTTCAATAAATAAATATATATAAAAAAACGTATCCAAAATGGTACAAAAGAAGGTACTTGTGCAACCTTGGTTTTGATAAGAAAAAAAAGTAAACAAGATAATTATTGTTTGGATATACATATATATGTGGTGACTCAATAACTTTAAGTTGCATCACCACATTAGTTGAATTCCTAACTTCCATTTTACTTATCTTCTGTTACATTGATTTTCAACTTACATTTTACTTACCTTCTCGTTGATTCTTAACTTACATTGTACTTACCTATTGTTGATTATTAATTTACATCTTACTTACCTCAACTTAACATTTATATTATTCTTATGTTAATTTATTTACACTTTGTTATAAATACTTGTTATTATAAAAACATTTGTATAAATATTCATATTTGTATCAATCAGAAATTTTCATCTGAAAATTTCAGTTGAATAAAATATTTTCAAATAAACAGTTATAAAAAATATATTAAAAAAAAAATTAAAATTATAAATCAAAATTAAAAAGTTTGTTGTGTACCAAATACTGGCGATCCTGCCAGGAGGCGAACTACAAGTATCGGCATTGTGCGTCCAAAATAGCAAAAACAGCAGCCGCAGTTACAACAGCATCAAACTTCATTGCCAGCACCGTCGCTCTGGCAAACGCCACTGCTTTTGGAAACCATAGTGAGTCCGCCAACATCTCCGGCCTCGCTACCATCGCCAACGCCTGTAGCACCTGCTCTCCCTAATATATCAACAACCTTGCCATCCTCGAATTTCCATCATACTACTTTTGCACAACATTTGCAAAAAGTTGGCTGCATACAGAAGTCGCCTCCTACGCATACGTCCAAGGAACGCATTAGTCTCAACTCTCATGTCATGTCAGCAAGCAGCTAGACTTACAACAACAAATGCAAGTGCACCAATAAGAACTCGTGAGGATCCGTATGTTTTTACAAATACAGTGTCAACCACGCCGTCAATATTATTCAATATACAGAAATCAAGAGGAAAATTACCAGAATCGCTTAATACAACTAAATTTATACATCAAAAAATACCCGTCAACGCCACCTCCACTTCAAGTTCTTCATCAGTCGTCGCTTCCACTAGCCAAAGCCACAACAACAACAACAAAAACAAAACAACAACAACAAAACAACTACAGTAGCAGTAATAACAACAACATCTACAACAACAGCAGCAATAAAAGCAACAACAACAACATTTGCAGCAGCAACAACAACAACATTAACAGCAACAACAACATTAACAGCAACAACAATTTTCTTTCTACATAAAAAAATATTTTTGTATACTGTGTTAAATTTTTTTTGACAATTTATGTAAAGCCTTTTTGTTTGTTACATTTTATAAAAATTTTTTCAGCTTGCCTTGTTATTCTAGTTTCTCACGAGGTACACACTTAGCTTCTTTTAACGAATATTATACAATCGGGACGTAAGAGACCAATTGTATCATATTCGTAGGCACTCCACTGTACTAGGGCAACACAAGTTAGGAAATACACTAATAGGCATACATTTTAGGAAATTATGAGTCTGTCACACACACCACCACCCGTTCCTAGGCAAACACCTATACCTTCACAAACTTCTGACCCTCTCGCTCACTTTGGCAAAGGCGACCATCGTCCCCTTATACATTTACAGACTGATTTCGTCAATCCATTTGACACTCCAATGCGGTCAGAAATTCAAGCGGCATCAGTTAAATTGCCACAATTTTGGACAACTTGTCCAGACGCATGGTTCGTCCATGCAGAAATTCAATTTCAATCAAAAGGAATTTCCACTGACAAAACAAAGTACGAATACCTAGTTACAGCTCTACCTCAAGAGGTAATCATAACGGTGCTTGACTTTATTCAAAAACCTCCGTCTTCAAATTTATATGAAGGTTTAAAAAGAACATTAATCGATAGACACACTCTGAGCAAGACTAAGAAGTTCGACAAAATTCTGTCTGGCACCGAGATGGGTGACCAAAAACCATCTCAATTCTATAGAGCACTACTCATGTTGGCCGGTACCACAGTTGATAGTGAATTAATCTCTAAAATTTGGCTGCGAAAGCTCCCCAAAAGTCTCTATATAGCATTGACCGGATCTAATCACAAAGACTTAGATGAATTATTGAGATTAGCTGACAAACTGTGGGAAGTTATGTCAGAAACGGAAGTAGCTTCAGTTGGCAATGATACCCAACGCATCCCTTAATCTACTGAACTCACGATGATTACGCATCGTTTGCCGAAACGACCTCAAAGATTCTAACAAGTTTCAACAAACTGGCAATTGAGGTCCAAGAACTAAAAAACGATCGATATCGTAATAATTCACGAGAAACAAATTACCAAAGATACCCAAAACGTAGATCCCCTTCAAGAAGCATATCACGACCTGTCAACTGGGTATGCAGATACCACTTTAGATTTGGTAGGGCAGCTGGACGATGTGAACAACCATGTTCATTCAGACAAAACGACACTCAACACAACACAACACAACACAATTCGACAAACTAGGTGACTCCATAATTGCGACGGCTAATAATGAAAGTCAAACAATTCTAACACGCCGTCTTTTTATTTATGACAATGACAACCACATAAATTTTTTAATAGACAGCGGAGCTGAAGTATCAGTACTTCCCGTAAATAAATTTAGACCCCACCAAAAAATTCAGACTAAATACTGACAGCAGCTAACGGTAGCACGATAGCGATTTTTGGTAAGAAATTACTAAACGTAAACTTAAAACTAAGACGTGACTTTCCTTTTACATTCATATTAGCAGACATCACACGACCGATCATAGGAGCAGATTTTTTAACAAAATACGGACTCCTAATAGACTTACAACACAAAAAGCTCATTGATCCACTTACACAATTAACAGTCAACGCCATCACAGCATTCACAGAAACATCATTACCTAAACTAATTTCACTAGAAAACAAATACACAAATATACTCAAAAATTATCCATCACTGACTACAGAAGCAGACTACAACAAACCAGTTAAACACAAAACAGTACACCATATAACTACAGAAGGACAGCTACCTTTTTCCAGACCCAGACGCCTAGACTCTAACAAATACTAAATTGCTAAAAAATAATTTGATTTTTTAATTAAAGTAGGCATTTGTCGTCCTTCAGACTCCATGTCAACGTCTCCTCTACACTTGGTACCTACAAAGGATGTGAATGACTGGAGACCCTGTGGTGACTATAGAAGACTTAACGCAATTACAATTCCAGACCGCTACCCTTTACCACACATACACGACTTGAATATAGACTTACACAATAAACACATATTTTCAAAATTAGACTTAATCAGAGCATACCACCAAATACCCATGGCTACAGAAGACATACATAAAACTGCAATCACCACACCGTTCGGAATGTTTGAGTTTCTAAGAATGCCATTCGGTTTACGAAACGCAGCTCAAACATTCCAACGATTTATCAACGAAGTACTGAGAGAACTAGACTTCGTTTTCGTATACCTTGATGGCATTTTAGTGGCCAGTGAGACAGAAGAAGAACACATTAGACACCTAAATTTAGTTTTTGAAAAACTAGACAGTTACGGACTAAACATCAAACCCAATAAATGTATTTTCGGCGTGGACAAAATAAATTTTCTAAGTTACACAATTTCAAACAAAGGCATACAACCATCTCCCGACAGAGTTCAATGCATAAAAGACTACCCAAAACCAGAAACAGTCAAACAAATGCAGAAATTCATCGGGATGATTAACTACTACCACAGATGCATTCCAAAACTAGCACACACACTCACACACATTTACGAAATGGTAACTACAGCAACAAAAACAAAGGACAAACACTTAACATGGACAGAAACACACGTTGGCCCGAAGCGTATCCAATTAAAGATACTAACGCTAACACTGTCGTAGATACACTCCAAAAAGAATACATCTCACGTTTCGGAGTTCCTTTGGAAATTACCACTGATCGAGGACCTCAATTCACGTCCACAACTTTTAGAAACTTCGTTAAGAATCTAGGAAGCAAACACATTACCACTTCTGCTTATCATCCACAAGCTAACGGGATTGTAGAAAGGTTTCATCGTCAACTGAAGACGTCTATAATAGCAAGCAACAATCAGACAAATTGGTACACAGAGTTGCCACTAATTCTTCTAGGACTCAAGTCCACGGTCAAAGAAGACATTAAAGCTTCACCCGCTGAGATGGTATTTGGGCAAACACTCAGGCTACCACAGCAACTAGTAATACATAGTAGTCAAAATTTTAATCCATCGGACACCTTAGCCAAACTTAAAGAGGTAGTAGAAAACAAAAAGTCAAACATTACGCATCATAACACTAACTTCCAATCGTATATACCTCGAGCGCTCAGTACTTGTAACTTTGTTTTCGTACGCAACGACACGATCCGCAAAACACTACAAGAACCGTACGATGGCCCCTTCAAAGTGGTTGAGAGAACACCAAAATATTTCACAATTCGTAGACATAACACTAACACAACAGTCAACATCGATAGAATAAAACCAGCCTCCCTAGACACTGAGACAGCACAGACACAGTTAACCAAACATAAAGATACTAAAAAAGTACACTTTAACCTGTTAGCGAATACTACCAAGATTTTTTTTAAAAAGGAGGGGGAATAATGTGGTGACTCAATAACTTTAAGTTGCATCACCACATTAGTTGAATTCCTAACTTCCATTTTACTTATCTTCTGTTACATTGATTTTCAACTTACATTTTACTTACCTTCTCGTTGATTCTTAACTTACATTGTACTTACCTATTGTTTATTATTAATTCACATCTTACTTACCTCAACTTAACATTTATATTATTCTTATGTTAATTTATTTACACTTTGTTATAAATACTTGTTATTATAAAAACATTTGTATAAATATTCATATTTGTATAAATATTCATATTTGTATCAATCAGAAATTTTCATCTGAAAATTTCAGTTGAATAAAATATTTTCAAATAAACAGTTATAAAAAATATATTAAAAAAAAAATAAAAATTATAAATTAAAATTAAAAAGTTTGTTGTGCACCAAATATATATATTATATTTTGTTGTCCATTTATTGTTTAATAAATTAATAGTACACATAAGCACTTATTTATATTTCAATATCTTTATACTTAAGCCATAAGTCCAAACAAAGGAAAATACAAACATAACAAACAATAAAGGCAATGCATCCAAAACTGCATAGTTAGCAGAACAAACTTTACGCTAAATCCAAGGCCAGTGCAATGTGCCTAAAAACGCTTGCACTGCATAATATTTCGATAATGAACTTACTAGCATTCAAGGCTAAGTAGCAATTTGATGCTATTTGAACTTAGGTTGTCAGCATTTTGCATTTATGTTGTTTATATTTGTATTTTCCAAATATTAAATTTTAGCTATAAATAGTTTACAAAATCAATAAACTTTTGAGTACAATTATCAATATTGAAACTACACGTTGTGTTATCATTAACTCAAAATCCCAGTATAATTGGTTAATGCACCAAATATACATTGAATAGAACACGGCTCAAGTGCCTGGTCTAAAATATAAAATATAGTATAAAAGCATACTATACATTTGGTGACCCCGACGTGATCAGCAGGAAAGGATAACTGGTTAAAGTGCCAAGTATCCATCAATATACTGATCATTTCATCATCTTGTGAAGGCAACAAACAGCTACCAATTGACATCCTGGTGCAAGTACCAAGAGTAAAAACAACAGTCAAGTCCACAACAGAAGACTTTAAACGTGATATCCTGGTTAATGTACCAGCGTTATCAATAACTCATCAAACGTGTCCTGTAACCAGCAGACGACAACAAACAGACGTCATCAGACGCATCTACATATACAACAAATCAAACGTGTCCTGTAACCAGCAGACGACAGCAAACAAACGTCATCAGACGCATCTACATATACAACAAATTTCAGCAATTCAGAGTATTGGATTCAGAGTCTACATAATATACATAACAGTCAAACAAAAAAAATACGTCATCACCATGGGCATTGGCGAGCTCGCACTGAAACAAGACGAGCTTGCAGTGGCTATACAAAAAACCATAGCCAACTATAAGAAGGCGCCACATGATCGCCGAACATCAGAGTTCATAGCAACAAAGGCTAGGGAGCATGGCAAGGAAGTCACTCACCCATATTTTAAGAAGGATATTCACAGCACCATTCGCTTGAGATACCGAGTATCACGAGACGAGATGGACAATGCAGCGCAGGCCATCAAACTTGTTCAGGCCACATCAACATTAAAGGCTGGAGCAGAGTGCACTAATACAGCACGGTCACCGCAGCCAGCTACTCGACAAATCGAAACAAACACCATGGTGACAGCCATCAGAAGTCCATCAAGTCAGCTAGTCTCACTGATAGAAAAACAAAAAAGGTCAATCGATACAGCTAGCAGATTGCTAAGACAAGTGCTTAATAGTTCGACACAACAAACGTCGCAATATTATACAATGCAGGCGAAGACGGTAGAAACACATTGGAAAGCCGCCCAGGACCTACATTAAAAAATCTGGTTATCTGATGAACCTAGCGCATACGACTACGAGGGTTTTGCCCAGATCGAACAAACAATCAATGCGCAGATTTTGCAGCTTCACTACTTGGCCCAAGAATCAGCGCCATCAATTACTCAAGCCTCTCCCATAGCAATCAACAGGAAAACAACAAACATTATGACATCAGGATTAAAATTGCCTAAGATCGAACTTCCAAAATTCGATGGCAGCTACCACAAGTGGAGACAATTTCACGATCTCTTTTTATGGAACTGGACGACAAATAACCAATTCCAGCTTGTCAAAAGATGTGGTTTTTTAAGTCGAGCCTATCTGGTCAGGCGGAAGGACTAATTCGGCATTCCACAGCATCAGCAATCGATTACGAGGCCCAAGCTGGGGCGGTGGTCAAGGAACGATACGATAATCCTCGGCTGTTGGTAAACGCAACATTAAGCAGACTACTCTCCCAGCCAACAATCATCATGCATCAGCGATCAAACTACTCCACGACTCCAACAAAGAGTGCATTATGACTCTTCAAGGTCTGGGAGTGAGCACCGACAGCTGGGGCCCCATTCTATTGTACATCCTAGCCCAAAACCTACACAAAACCACGCACGCATTATGGGGGCAATCCTTAACCCAACCGAAGGCAATGCCATCTCTGAAAGAATTCCTGAATTTCCTTGAACTCAGGTTTCAGTCATTGGAAGCATTAGGAGGAAGACCTAACAAGGATACCGCAGAACAAGGGCGATGAAAGGCCTATCAGGCGTTAAGTGTCTCAGTGGCGAAAGGTTCAACTTGCATAACATGCAACCAATATCACAAGCTGTTCCAGTGTCAAGACTTTATCAAGATGACACCAAGCCAGCGGATAAATGCAGTCCAAAAAGCAGTAAGAAACACAATACATTGCTTCATTCGGGAGGTGCACAAGGCTCGCAGACAGTTATTAGGGTCAACCAGTTGCAGTCTTCTGAGACAACGAAAAACTCTCCGGTATCACTTACAACTGTTGAAGACCAGCAAATACAATCAACAATAGTATTGTTCAGCACGATTTCTGTGACCATAATTGATAAGTGGGGACATCAAATTCATTGCCGAGCACTATTAGACAACGGTTCATAAGCTAACTTCATAACAAGGCGGCTTGCGAACAAAATCGGTGTAAAAAGGAATCAGTGCACCATTGGGATAGAAGGCATAGGCCAATCACAGAGCCGTACCGCTGAAAGGGTCAACTTGCAGCTACAATCAAGGACGACCGGCTTCACCAAGAGAATTGAATATCTCATTCTAACAGAGATTTTTTCCAAGGAACCATCAAGTAGCATCAATATATGCGATTGGGAAATTCCTAGCAACCTCTAATTAGCCGACCCCAATTTCTATGTATCCAGAGGCATCGATTTACTCCTTGGAGCAGGGATCTTCTATTCAACACTATGCGTTGGGCAAATACCACTAGGAGAAGGACGACCTGTGCTTCAAAATACTCTTTTCGGCTGGATAGTTGGTGGTGAATACATCAAACAAGATTTAACCAGCACAGTTATTACTTGCGGCATCTGCACCGAAGATCAGTCACTCACCGAGGCAATGGAGAAATTCTGGCGGCTGGAAGAATGCGACTCAAGTATGAGCAACTTAACTGCAGCCGAACGACGATGTGAACAGGATTTCTTCGAAACACTCACCAACACACCGATGGTCGATTTATAGTGAAGTTACCATTTCAGCACGACCCAAATCAACTTGGTGAATCCAAGGACATAGCCTTACAGCGTTTCACAGCCATTGAACGCAAATTATTGAAAAATCCTGAGCCAAGACTCAGTATGTAGCCTTAATGCGAGAGTATAGAAAGCTCGGTCATATGAAGGAAATAGTGATAGATAGCATCGAAGGTCCACATTACTTCCTACGACATCATGCCGTTCTAAAGCCGAACAGCTCACAAACTAAACTTAGAGTTGTATTCGATGCATCAACAAAAACATCAACCAATTTATCATTAAACGAAATACTGGCCACAGGGCCAGCCATACAAGAAGACGTGGGCACAACGCTTTTACGCTTTCGGCACCGTAGGTTTGCTTTTACAGCCGATATCGACAAAATGTACCGACAAATATGGGTGGACAATGACCACCAAAAATATCAACTTATTTGGTGGAGATAGGACCCATCACATCCACTAAAGTGCTATAAGCTCACCACGATAACCTATGGCACAACCTCTGCCCCATACAGAAGTAGTAAAAACTAGTTTTTATGTAGATGATGTGTTAAGTGGTTCTGACAAAATCACTACTACAATTGAAATGCAACGGCAACTACGCCTTATGTTGGGCTCCGCAGGATTCAATCTACGAAAGTGGTGTGCAAATCACCCAAAATTACTACAAAATATCGAACCCACGGATCAAGAAGTTGCACTCGACTTTAACAATTCTCTCAATGAGAGCATCAAAACAATGGGGATCACGTGGAATACTAAAAATGATAATTTCAAGCTGAAAATCCTGGAAACCAACACTGATCATAGGATAACAAAACGCACAGCCTTGGCAGATATATCTCGTATTTTTGATCCTCTAGGCTTCATTGCTACAGTAACAACCACCGCAAAAAAATTTCTACAGCTGTTGTGGAAACTGAAAGTGGACTGGGATGCCGCACTTCCACAAGATCTTCACACTACCTGGCTAAGATTCAAAACAGATTTCAAATTATTGCAAAGCATCAGCGTCCCTCGTCATATCTTCGGCCATAAGGAAGCGAACAATCCTGAAATACATATTTTCGCAGATGCTTCAGAGCAGGCATACGGAGCTGTAGCATACATGAAGACAACACATACTCACAACTCTACAGCCGTACGTTTTATATGTGCAAAATCAAGAGTAGCGCCAACAAAACAAGTAACATTACTACGGTTGGAACTATGTGCAGCCAAGTTAGCCGTAGAACTTATGCGGAAATCTCAAGAAGCCAACATCATCAAGGAATCGATTGTTCACTTATGGTCCGACTCCACTGCAGTGTTAGGATGGATAAACGCAGATTCATCCCATTATCATACTTTTGTCGCCAACAGGATTTCAACCATTCAGCAGCATACATCTCCACAACAATGGCGACACGTGCAATCTGAAGACAATCCTGCTGATCTTATATCAAGAGGACTGACACCAAGCAAACTTATTAACAATAATCTCTGGTTGAATGGACCTCTATTTTTACATAGATCGATAACAAGTTGGCCTCTCCAACCACCACGAGGAGAATGCCCGTTAGAGCGCAGGATGAAGGTAGTGGCTGCCACAACGGCAACAGCTAAAATCCGCACAAGAAACTGGCTTGAAGAAGTCAATCACAAAAATTCCTTCCGGCACTTGCAAAGGGCATTATCATATGTTCTTCGTTTCATCAATCATACTCGACATCAGTCGCCCAAGGCAGCAACGAAGAAGCATCTTTACTTATTGTAAAGATTATGCAACGGGAAGAGTTTGACAATAATATTAGTCAATTAATTCGGTATTCCACTGTGAGCAATAACAGTTCAATCAACACTCTAACACCTTTCCTAGATGATAAAGGCATTTTAAGAGTGGGAGGACGATTGGAGTCATCAAATTTAAGTTATGATGCTAGACACCCGATGCTATTACTATACAACAACATAGTTACAAAACTTTTACTAACGATCTGCACAAGGAACACCTTCATGCTGGTCCTCAAACACTTATGTCTATAACAAGACAAAGATTTTGGCCTCTAAAACTAAAAACCTTAGCTCGCTCCGTCGCTCAAAACTGTGTTTAATGCACTAGAGCCAAACCAAAATTATTACAACAATTGATGGGTAATCTATCCGCCGACAGAGTACAACCTGCAAGACCATTCGTCACCTCTGGAGTAGATTTCTTTGGTCCAATTTGGACTCACTTCAAAATTCGAGGTAAACCACCGCTAAAAGCATATGTAGCCGTATTTTGTTGTTTCGCTACAAAGGCGGTTCATTTGAAGTTGGTTAGCGACCTAACAACTGAGGCCTTCATTTGAGCACTCAGACGTTTTATGGCTCGTCGTGGATACTGCAAGTCACTATACTGCGACAACAAATTTGGTTGGAGCCAGGAGCCAATTGCAAGAATTACGATCGATAATTCACGATGACAATTCGCAAATACAAATATCAAATTAATGCAATACGAAAGGAATCAATTTCTCATTCATTTCACCACGTGCACCACACTTCGGTGGACTTTGGGAAGTGACAGTAAAATCAGCCAAAAGCTTACTACAAAAAACCTTGGCATCCGCGTCACTAACCTATGAAGAAATGGGAACCGTTTTGGCTAAAACAGAGGCCATAATGAATTCAAGACCAATCACACCAATGTCATCAAATCTGAATGACTTCCAAGCACTCACGTCGGGACACTTTCTCATAGGAGAGCCGTTGACGTCGACAATCGATCCTAATGCTCGACCAAACAACGTCAAAAATCCCACCAGATGGAAACTGGTCCTGCAACTCAAGACAGAGTTTTGGAGGAGATGGTCTAATGAGTATGTTCACAGCCTACAACATCGATACAAATGGCACCATGAATCCAGACACATAAAACCAGGCATAATGGTCATAATCAGGGATGACAACCTACCCTCCTTGAAATGGCCTCTTGGTCGAATCACGAAGGTGATACGAGGTCACGACGGACTTGTTCGAGTCGCCGACGTGCGCACAGTAACCGGAGTGTCACGAAAAGCAATACACAAGCTAGCACCACTTGTAGTCGATAAAGAAACTTGTCATGGGTACCTTCATCCACCGAATAACATTTTTTATGAATACCCCTGGTATTTGCCTTAGCGCCCTCTAGCGTGGCAGTGCACACAATTTTTTTCCATTTATTCGTCCATGCATGCTTATGCTGATGACGTTCAGATTTACTTGTCTGGTAGAACAAACCTCATGGAAGATTTAGTATGTAAACTGAATGAAGATCTTGACAGTATAAACCAATGGGCTATGAAAAATAGTCTTCATAGCCTGTTTTTTACACAATTTTTAATATTTTTACACAAACTCATACACCACAAAACTCCTTTCTACTTATTTGAAAAACTGCAATTTAGTCGGTCAATTAGAAGCCAAGTGCTAATTATACCTAGTTTTAACTTTCTAAACTCCACAAGACTATTCTTTATTAATGCCGCTAGATTATGGAATTCATTGCCTAGTAGCTTAAAATCCATAGCGTCAAAAACATCCTTCAAACATGCTATTTTGAAGCACTTTTCATCACATAATACTTAACAAAATATCAGATCTTTAGCTCTATATGACTTTCTCTCTCTCTCTTGTTTGCTCTTTCTTAATTTAAGTTTTATCTGTCTTATGAATTTACATTTGTTTAACATAAAAATTTTTTGATAACACTTTTAACTGTATAACAATAAATTTAAATTACCTTAGATTTAAGTTTAAATGTTTTATAATAAGTTGAATTCAAATTATGTCTTTGAGCTCTGTACTATAAAAGAACCTAGTTCTTAATGTACTAATATAAATAAATAAATAATAAATAATAAATAATAAATAATAAATAATAAATAATAAATAATAAATAATAAATAATAAATAATAAATAATAAATAATAAATAATAAATAATAAATAATAAATAATAAATAATAAATAATAAATAATAAATAATAAATAATAAATAATAAATAATAAATAATAAATAATAAATAATAAATAATAAATAATAAATAATAAATAATAAATAATAAATAATAAATAATAAATAATAAATAATAAATAATAAATAATAAATAATAAATAATAAATAATAAATAATAAATAATAAATAATAAATAATAAATAATAAATAATAAATAATAAATAATAAATAATAAATAATAAATAATAAATAATAAATAATAAATAATAAATAATAAATAATAAATAATAAATAATAAATAATAAATAATAAATAATAAATAATAAATAATAAATAATAAATAATAAATAATAAATAATAAATAATAAATAATAAATAATAAATAATAAATAATAAATAATAAATAATAAATAATAAATAATAAATAATAAATAATAAATAATAAATAATAAATAATAAATAATGTGGCATCTCGGTGAGGTTCGAGAACATTCGGGCGAACAAAATGGCGATAAACATGCTTGAGGTGGATAAACACCAACAACAATAGCAAAATAAACCAGTCTGAAAAATGGCGTGATCCGACACGCGCTTGAATCGGCAGCCAATGGGAATACCGAAACAAGCGTCGGTAAACGGCCATTTTCCGAAGTGTCATCCAAAAGTCCAACCCAACCATTACCTACTGCCATCGGTTATGGTCGATTCCACCGAAAAAGGAGCGAAGTTGGACAAACATCGGTGGTTTGTACCTGTAAAAGCCACGAAAAGGCATGTGAACTCACCCTATCCTACGACATGTGGCAACACTGCCCAAAGTACAAAAAAATGATCGAACTGAAAAAATGCAACCCTGGGTAGACGTTGCTGTCGCAGAGGTTCGACATTGCGAAAAAAAGTGCAAACGATAAGAAAGGGACGTTCTTCATTGCAGGTAAATCGGAGTCAATTTGACTTTGTAGTAATTTCGAATAAAGGTACGTTCTTCAGTGCAGTAACGAAAGCTAGCGGAAATCGGGAGGATATTTGATTGAGGAGTTTGGCTAAGAGCTGATTGACATGGTCTGCGTGGTCTACTCTCAGCTAGTGACTCGGCCAGCGGTACAACAACATCCACATATCAAGAACAGCTGCAAGCACAACTATTAGGTGAACAATTGGAAAATCAATTGCAGCGAAAAACGCTCACGCTTGCCAATATATGCCTTGCAGTTGATGTTTGTGTTCCACGCCAAAAGACATTGAGGCCCACTCAACAAATCCTCGCTCACATCGCACAAGTTGCCGTCGATAATAGGCTTGGCGAGAAAATTCTCGATTTAGCCTTCACTAACCAGACCCGACCCGATCTTATAGTGGATACTAGGGAGCACTTGAAGGTTGTTTTTCCTACGCTCATCGAGGCCTGTGTGGGCAACAACGAAGGTTAATTATCCAGTGACCTTGTTGAGGGGAGCAGCGTGTTTTACTCAAAAACTTTAAGCCTGAATTAATACAATTGCTACTGTCCCCACTTTACACTGAATACGTTGGCAGAAATCGTCGGTCTCAGGTCTCGCCGACACACTTCTTTGCTCGACGGTAATATAAATTTACCTACACCAAGCATCCTTTTGGTCTGACAGACTCAGCCCAATAAACACCAGCGACAGAACGTGGCCAGCGACAACAAGGACAACAGCAGCCAGGTAAGCAGGTGCTCTTTGGCATCGTGTATTTTAAAAGGTATCCGACTAACTGTTCCGCCTTCAAGACAGCCAGTATCGAGATCGCCGCGTGGGCGCCTTTAAGCGCACCACCAGCAGAGTCAACAACAACAACAACGCTCCAGTCACGCTCACCATTCCAGCAGCACCAACAGCTTAACTAACCAACGTTCCACGGTTCACTTTCACTGGACACCACAGCAGCAACGTTAGCAAAAAAAGAGGAAAGGCGAGACAAGACTACCACCAGCCGCAGCTCCCACCACGACAACAGCGTCATCGAAAGGCCGGGACCACAGGTTTTTTTAAAATATTTTTTAATAGCCATTAGAATAGTCACCACCACCAAATGGAAAATTAAAAGAAAGTACTGCAAAGGGTTGTTAGTACAGATAACCTGCTATATCGATAGTAGACATACACGGGTAGATAACATTCGTGCAAGGGTGCATATATAGAAAAAATAATTTTAGTAACTTTAGTCTTTCCTTAAATTGGACCGTTTATTTGAGAAACAGCCTTAGCCAATTCTTTTCCGCATCAAGTTTTTGGTGGCCACTGCTTCCGGTAAGGTTACACAGAATCTGGGCAAGATCCGCACACTTGAGTTATTTTCTTTAACTCGTAATCGTCGTTCATTCCTAAAACAGTAAATTCCTTTGAAATGACATAGGCCGGTTCTTAAATAAACGATTTCATTTCACTCTCGAGGCACTGCACAACCTAGCCAATCAAACTTATTCAAAATAATTTATGATACTAATACCCAGCTAACAAAAATGAATCAAACTAGAATTTAAGCTAAAACTATTTACACCGATACAAAATTAAATCAAACTTAAAAGAAGCGAAAAATAATTTACCCTATCACAAAAACCACTCGAACTTAAAAGAAAATAAATATATTAAAATTGAAAAAGAACAATTAACACTGAAATTCAGGTCAATTTCAATTGTAACTTGGGTCAATCTGACTTGAATTCAGACAAAATCGAATGGGTTTATATTTTAAAACTAGTTTGAAGACGGTTGGATTAAAACCAAACTGAATGTAAATTTTTATTTAAACTAAATTACAGCGAGATTGACTCTGGATTCCAGTCAAATTGAAACTCAAGAAAAGTTAAATTTGGGACCGATTCATTTTAAGTTCGAACTGAGTAAGTTAAGGGGGAGATTTCCGCCAAATCCATTAAAATTAAAACAGAAGAGAATCTAACTTGGATTCAAACAAAATAGAATGGGTTTATAGGTTAAAAACTAATTTGGAGAATTTTGGATTAAAACTAAACTTAAATAAAGACTAATATAAGTAAAAACCAAAAGGCAAAACAAAAGGGGGGAAAAAACTAATTTAATCAAAAATTAGATTAATCTAAAACTAATGCAAACAAAAATTAAATTAATCTAAAACTTATTTACTCAAGAATTAAATTAATCTAAAACTAATTTAATCAAGAATTAAATTAATCTAAAAGTAATTTAAACAAGAATTAAATTAACCTGAAACTAATTTAAACAAGAATAAAATTAATCTAAAACTAATTTAAACAAAAATTAGATTAATCTAAAACTAATTTAAACAAGAATAAAATTTATCTAAAAACTAATTTAAACAAAAACAAAACTAATCTAAAACTAACTTAAACAAGAATTTAATTAATCTTAAACTAATTTAAATAAAAATTAAATTAAACTAAAACTAACTTAAACAAGAATTTAATTAATCTAAAACTAATTTAAACAAGAATAAAATAAATCTAAAAACTAATTTTAACAAGAAAAAGATTAATCTAAAACTAATGTAAACAAGAATAAAATTAATCTAAAAACTAATTTAAACAAGAATAAAATTAATCTAAAACTAACTTAAACAAGAATTTAGTTAATCTAAAACTAATTTAAACAAGAATTTAATTAATCTAAAACTAATTTAAATAAAATTTAAATTAATCTAAAACTAACTTAAACAAGAATTAAATTAATCTAAAACTAATTTAAACAAGAACTAAATTTATATAAAACTAATTTAAACAAGAATAAAATTAATCTTAAACTAATTTAAACAAGAATAAAATTAATCTAAAACTAACTTAAACAAAAATTAGATTAATCTTAAACTAATGTAAACAAGAATAAAATTAATCTAAAAACTAATTTAAACAAGAATAAAATTAATCTAAAACTAACTTAAACAAGAATTTAATTAATCTAAAACTAATTTAAATAAAAATTAAATTAATCTAAAACTAACTTAAACAAGAATTTAATTAATCTAAAACTAATTTAAACAAGAATAAAATTAATCTAAAACTAATTTAAACAAGAATTAAATTAATCTAAAACTAATTTAATCAAGAATTAAATTAATCTAAAACTAATATAAACTAGGACTGAATAGAATTAAAACTAATATATCCTAAATATGAATTGGTTTAAAATTTAAGTAAACACAAACTAAGTTGAATTCTAATCGATTCAAAATCAATGTGAGCTTCAAATAAATTCTAACGACTCTAGGAACTAAGGCTAAGTTAGATTCAGGCGTATTGAAAATTACAACTACAGTAATCTAAAACGTAGTTAAATTTAACATAAGCGTCAATTAAAGTAAACACAGGCCAAAGTAAATTTTAGATTGACCTGAAACTAAGATGAGCTAAGACCAACTTAAAATTAAATTGAACTAAAACTAGAATTATGCAGAAAACCCTTTAGACTAAACACGAATCAAACGTAAGTTTGTACGGAAACATTTCTGATATGAAAACTTAGTTAACAATAAAGTCAAAACTAAAACGTAGCGAAAACAAAAATTAATAATATCCTCTTATTATATTATAGAATTATACCCTAACGATAATCTTGATGTGTATTCGCACATGATACAAATTTTCTTGAAATTCGCCACTCCTATGTCGGAATAGTTATTAAGATGTATATATATATGTAAAAGGAAAAAATTCTCCATAAATTACTAGCCATATTAAATGTTATAAATACTATGTAAATCTTAAACCATGAGTTTTTAGATTAAAAAGGACAGGTGGCGTAGACGACGAAGTGTGCGCGTAAGCATGAAGTTTTCGGGGTGAACTAAGGCGCAGGGTCACCATGGCTGGTCTTTTGTGGCCAGAAGGGGAGGGATAGCCGAGGGCGATCAAACAACGCCTCAAGATCGACCCAAGACGGAACCACGAAGCGACGGTGTGCCAAATATAAACAGTGCGTCCCTGTGATTGGCAACAGTTTTGAGTTCTATTCGCAGGCAACTTAATCGGGTAGTTGATTTGCATTTTTCGGAAGTTTTCAGATTTTTTTTAGTGATTTTATCCGTGGCCGCAAGTTTTTACAGAGTTTTGGGTGTTTTTCATCCTACGGGATTTTTCGTTTCAGCTGGTACGATTTTTATTCTTGGAAGTTTCTATCTGTCAGTCCGGACTGGCAAGGACACCACCGCATCCGGCGAGCCTTAGCCGCGCAATATGCCAGCGTACCAGCGCTGTCAGAGGGACGACAGGGATGCGCAACAAGGGCTACCTTGCCGTATGACGCCTCGACCGCAAACAAGGTAAGGAAACATGACAGAATTGGCGCCCAACGTGGGGCCTCGATCGGAGTTAGGATTTTTTCTTGATTTTGAGTTTGGTTGCCTGAAGTCTAGCCACGTAAGTCCTGCAGCGTTTAGGTCTTTGAACCTCGACTGCAGCTGTGACGTGGCTTAAGGCGAAAGGAGCCGAACTAGAAGTCAATGAAAAATCTTGTTTCGGGCCTTAGTGTAAGTTTTTTGTATAGTTTTTTTGTTAGACCCAAAGCAGGTCCTCTTAGGCTAAGAACACGTAAGTCCTGCAGCGTTTAGGCCACAGCGCCTCGACTGCAGTTGCGACGTGTTTCTTTTCAGTGGGATTTTTACTACTAGGGCTAATAGTTTAGAAATAAGTTGAGGGTTTTTTTAGGTCACATCAAGTTTTCGGTTTTCCGTAAGTCCTGCAGCGTAAAGGTCGTTGAACCGCGACTGCAGTTGCGACGGTTAATAGGAGGCTGATGAACGATGAGTGTTAATTAACCTTTTTTGTTTTTATAATTTTTTTTTATATTCAAACCCGCAGGGGCATCCTGCGTGGAATATGTAGGATGACGGGATTAGCACACCCGCGTACCCCAGCGAGCCCAACACGCATCTGTACCCGGATTGGGCGGCTGTTTTTTAACACCGTATGGTGAAAAACCCTAACATGCAGGGGATTTCATGCATGTAAACCTTAAAATAACAATAAATCTCGTTTTGTGAAAAATACTCCTGACCGAGAAGAGCAGCCTGACCAGAGGGGTCATAAACGGGACAGGCTAGCTAAGTTCAAAAATACCTCGAATCGGAGGGTGCACCTAGTGTACAAAAAGGGGGGTAGCGGCATTCTTAGGCAGCGCACACAGTGAAGCATATGGGCTGGACTGTGAGCGAAGCGTTTTGCTTAAGAGTGCAACCGCGAACATAGAGTGTATCTCGTTTCTTCGCCCGCATTTATTTTGCAGTTTTGGTTTTGCGCACAGTGCGGCTCATATGCTTAACTGCGTGTGGGCTCAGAAGAAGATTAAATTAAAGTTAAATTGTTTTTGTTTTTTTGAAAATCGCTCCTTATCGGGACGAGCAGCCAGGTCAGTGGGGTCATCAATGTGACAGGATAGCTATATATATATATTAGGGCGGGTCAAATTCTGGCTCAGCGAAATTCGTAAAATACATGTAATTTCAAGACTTTTTCTCCACTACAGCATATACAAATTCTGAAAAAAAGCTGTGCGGACTTTCGTAAATAGATTCATACACATACATTCATACATTCATATTTTATAATTGAGAACAAAATCTATTTACGAAAGTCCGCACAGCTTTTTTTCAGAATTTGTATATGCTGTAGTGGAGAAAAAGTCTTGAAATTACATGTATT
This sequence comes from Dichetophora obliterata, assembly GCA_963920525.1. Taxonomy (NCBI): domain Eukaryota; kingdom Metazoa; phylum Arthropoda; class Insecta; order Diptera; family Sciomyzidae; genus Dichetophora; species Dichetophora obliterata. Next base: position 142,767,102 of record OY986435.1, on the reverse strand, counting down.
TTACGAATTTCGCTGAGCCAGACCTCCAAAAAATTCGTCCATACAAATTGACCCGCCCTAATATATATATATATATATGCTACTTTATATAAATATATATATATTCAGTCTTTATATATATATATATTCAGATGAAAATAAACCTAAACTTTTGATTTTTTATAAGTTGCGAAATTTTAGACTACAGCTAAGATTGTAACTCTAAAATAGTTACAATTTTTTGATATTGTTTTTCTACATTTCAATATTATTACATACTACGATCATATTTTTTTTTACCTCTATGGAGTTCAGTTATTCTTATGCTTACCTTTAATTAATATCCTTATATCTTATCAACTTTTCGAATATTTTTCGAATAGTATATTTATTTCCTTCAACTATTATTACTATATATATTATTATCATTTCTTTTCTTACCATTATTAATTAAAATTTTTTTTTGCTAAGTTTTGCAACCGCCATCCTGAGTTGGATTTCATCCTTGTTATATTATTTCCTTTTATTTTTCTTTCGTTTTGGCATTTGGCGAACAACAGTTTAGTAAACTGTGGCGCATTGAAACCATCGTACAGTGGGCGAAATGGCTAGTTTAGCGGTATTTAATTAATAACTCGAAAACTAATAAAGGTATCAAAATGAAATTTGGCATGGGAGTTAATGAACATGTGATACACAAATTTGTGAATTTATTAATTTCTACAATTTTTGTTGTTGTTGTTGTGCGACTTTTTCTCCCCGCCTATTCAACCAAGAAACAAGGTATGTCAAATTTAACATTTTTCATATTTTTATTATATATTGTAAAAAGATCATGGTAGAAGAGACAAAAAAAAATTACACGTATATCGGCGTTTTAAAAATTGACATCTAAATATGGTTTTAATGTGGGTTTGAAATTGACACTTTTTAGACCCTTAACCTGAGCAAGTGGGTACATTAGCGAGAGAAGGAGTTTATATAATTGGATGAAGCTTGATACTGATGTTTGTGTAGACCAAAGGGTATGTAGTATTGAATATTTTTGACATCTGAAGATGGACACGCCCACCTCCTAAAGCAACCCACTATAGTAAAATTCATAAAATGGTTATAAAATGGCTAATATATGAGCCACAAAATAAAATTTGGTATGTGTGTATGTGTTATCAAATCTAAATTGTGTACGAAAAATAGGCGTGATCCGGCTAAGAACACACCCTCCTCCCATACACGCTAAAATGGCCAGATCACTAAAAAAATGTACATTTGTATTATTTATTTATTTTCTAATTTTATTTTTTTTTAATACTTTTCATGGTAAGAATGTGATAACATATTATTATAGCAAAGCTATTCATAATCTGAGCTGTCACTGTCGGACACTGAAGGCTGCAAATCAGTGTCTGAAAGAAGATTTATTAGCTCTCTATCTAGTAAAATATATTTTTTTGAATTTTTGGAAGTAGTCTTCGACGATTTTGAAATTAAAGGATCTGATGAAATCAGGAGTGCATGCATCAAGTCCTCCATTGTATGCTGTCGCGAATCTTTGCGTGTGTGATTCAGGCGGAAATTTCGGACATCTTTATTCCTAGCCTCCAATGCTTCCTCGGACATCATACCAATTGGCAGGGCAACACTATTAATTATATCAGCTCCGTGTATTAGTATTTTGTGAACGGAACTTGGCATGTAAAACCACGGATATTCATTCACAAACAATTCGGCTGTTTCGTATGCGTATTGGCGAAAAGATTCTGAATTAACTGCATACCCGCAAGACATACATCGTAAAACTACCCCAAATCTTCTGATAATAGCTTCACTAACGCCTGTTATTTACGAAGCTAAAGTTGGTTGTAGAAAAAACCGTCTGGCTGTGTTGCCATTATTCGTATTTCCGCCACCAGCCATTGGAATGTCCACTAGCAACGACATTTTCTGCCTTAGTTCGTTTTGAATAGCTTTCTTCCTTTCGTCCACGATATCTTTATCTAAACTGCGGACCTGCCACTTTTTTAATGTAACTCTGTAGGCAATATGAATAATGCACTCAAAAAGGCGGATCCAAGCATGTAGAGTAGACATGCCATACTCATACAAATTCTCATCCACGGGAAGTTTTTTAATAAAATTGAGATCGTTCATTACTTTGGGAGTAGCTTTGCAAATTGCGCATATTTGTGATGATGATTTGGCAATCGCTGTAAAAACTTTTCCGTCAATCATGGTTAAGTGAAATTGATGGTTTATTTGTAGAGTGCCCAGAAAAGTTGGTGAGATTAGTGATATTTGGGATTTCACGTTTTCAACCTCGGTACGAACAACATCAGCAGTTTCCTTCTGGCACATAATTTTAATTGGCCTACAAAAGCGAGTTGAAGAAGGCCGAGAACTTTTCCAGACTATACTCGATCCCAGTTGTATTTGCAATGGCACAGTGCAAACCGTAAATAAATTTTCGTCGATCATTGTCTTTTCGGGATCGCTATACCTTTGCCGGTAGGTTGAATGACCACTGCTGCCATCACAACCCCATTTGTAAACTGCAACTAATTTTTCATTGCTGCCAGAAGGAATGTTTTGAAATAGTTCGGCGTCTGCTTGAATGATCCTTGTAACTGTGTGATCAACCAAGCTTTGTAGAGCCACTTCAGCAAAATATTCTGTCGCCAACACTCGACTTGGATAACATTTCTCTTTAGCTGACCGCAAAACGTCATAAGTGGGATAAATGTTAGCGTTTCGAGCTTTGGCACCGGCCTGCATCAGCTTGTAAGTGAATTTTGTGTAATTACCATTAATAAAAAGTGACAAGGCTTCTTCAGGTGTATATTTTATAGGAACCTGGAAGTCTGATTCTAGGCTTTTTTTAATTTTTGCCGTAGTGTCTGCATTCGAATCCAACACTGATAAAACCTGAGATGCAGTTCTCTTTCCAGCCCTGTAAAGACTACTGCACGTTGCCACCAAAAGTTCGTTACAAGGAGTTTTATTTATCAAATTGGCAACTTTTTGGACTTGGTTTTTGGTTGTGCAATCCGAGAAGCTTTTAACGGGGCGTCCAACATTGGTAGAAGTTTTTTCATCCACTAACAAAAGCGGTCCATCCAACCATTGCTTGTTTCTGTGTTCAAAGTCCACCCTAACCCTATTACTTTCTTTCCACTTCGCAAATAATTTATAGTTAAAATTTCTTAATCTTCTGCCGATTTCATGACATTGCTCTTTGCTATATTTAGATTTATCAATGACATTATCAAATATATAAGTCTCTACCGCCGAAAATCTTTTCCTAGGCACACCTTCATTGCACCCTATTAAAAACAGTGTTCGTTTGACAACCGACATTGAACCTTAAAAGTGGAATATATTAAAAACCTGCAGGAACCTGCAAAACATTTTTTAGACACACAATCACAAGGACTCATGTTAACAAAAAAATACAAAACTACCACGGAAATGATCGAATACGAACAGTTGCACTCCACAAAAGACTAATGTAAGCTACTAGAGATAAGTCATCACAATAATTCACTTTGGCTACGATTTTTTAATAACTTACATGTAAACACAGATCACTGACATTTATTTTATTTTATACATACCTTTTTCTTGAAATAAAAATTATAAGAGAAGAATTTAATAAAATAAAAAAGATTTTGCAGCCAAAACAATGCACTCCTCAAAAAAGCGGGAAAATATTGTATTGCAGCTGCCAAAACATATGTCAAGTTTGAAAGCTCACAGCTTTTCACAAAAAGCTTTTTAACAAAAACTAAATATGTCAATAAGCTTATTAGGGTATTAGCAAACGATTAGTAAATAAAAATTGGCGCAATTAAATATTTCAAAATTGAATTAAACGCCGCTAGATTGGCCGTTTCGCCCTCTGTGCATCGGTTCGAATATAATAATTAAATTTTCTCGTTTTTTAATAAATTGGCTTCTCAGGTCCTAACGGATGCTGCTTTTGATTCAGCGAATTCTCGTTTGTCGATTTGAACAAACTAGGTGCTTCGAGGCATAATCTACTTCTCTGATATTTGATTGATTTTTTTTGTAAAATTGTTATTTCCTGGGGCATGGTTCACACTAGGCAACAAAGCAAAATGGATAATAGTGAAACTAATCCTAACCAAGCCGGCAGTGGAAGTCTAGTACCGACCACATCAACTAGTACAGGGGCAATTCCAAAAACAGGCCCGATGAGAACCAACATACCGATTTTTACCACAGCAACGACGACCATTACAACACCTATGGCGATGCAGAGCAAACTACCACCACCTAGACGTACCTCGGAAGAGCTTAACTTCTCCAATAGTAGCATCACGTCTCCAGAGTTTAGCAGCCTAACCGCTCTAAACGTGCGAAAACAATTCCAGCAACATTCGCAGATGGGGAGCGTAAGAGACAGGTCGTCAGGAAGAGCACCAGCGTCCCAAGGTATGGTCAACTCTAGCATCAACATAAGGGATTACGTCAAGTCAGCGGTGGGTTTAGCCCAAGTGGATCGATGTCGGGAATGGAGGAGCGTTTGCGGGTGTTAGTCCCACAATTAATAGCCGAAAGCTTAGAAGATTTAGCAATCATCTGAAGTTCACCACCACATGCCTAATACTTTTCAGTGGGTAGCTCAGCTTTTCCATTTAGGATAAGAGCATCAATCGGTACTGCGTCCATGGCACTAACTAACTTAAGTGAATCGGAAACCTAGTTGCGGATGTGGAAGCCACCTTTCGAGTGAATGAAGCGTACGTCGAGTGCCAATGATAATGCCTCTTCCACAGTATCAACACTGTCGAGCATGTCATCGACATAATGGTTATGAATGATAACTGGGCTGCTCTGGGGTACTGTTCTCTAAATTCTTCGGCATTGCTGTTTTTTACATATTGAGCGCAGCTGGGGGAACACGTGGCACCGAATGTCATAACCTTCATAACGAAATGTTCAGGTTCAGTAGCATCTGGTTCGGTCCATAAAAACCGTTGATATTTCTGATCTGCTTCTGGATATTAATTTGGTGGTACATCTCTGCAATATCACCTCCGATTCCCACGAAATTTCGTTGTCGAAATTTGCGTATTACTGATACCATGGAAGCAAGTTGGTCAGGACCCTTTAGCAGCATTGAATTTAGGGAGACACCGTTGACCATAGCAGCTGCATCCCACACAATGCGAATCTTTCCAGGCTTATTCGGATTTATGACAAAAAAAAAGGCAAATACCATGATTCATTACAATTCATTTCGCATGTTTCTAACTTTCCTGCATAACCTTTTGCTAGATAATTGGAAATTTTAGATTGTAAGACAGCTGCTGGCTCAGGGCCTTTTCCATCTATAATGATAAGCACTTCGCTCTACGTTTGGCCATAACAGGGCTGTTTGGTAGTGCATGGTGGTCGCCAAACTTCCAAAGCAAGCTAGATTCAAAACGATCGACAACTCTTCTCGTGAACTTCTGGAGTTGATTTAAGGCTAATATATCCTCGTCACACATTATAGCTCCAGATACATCAGTGATACCGAGATTATTTTAAGCAATTCGACAATTACAGATGTATCACAATCGCAGATGTGATACACATGTTGAGTAGATGTAGGAGCAATAGCCTTTTGTAATGGACCTTTCCTAGTCCAACCTAAGCGCATCTTTTCTGCGATTGGTTCATGGCCAGCACCTTCTCTTAATTTAAAGCTGAGACTAAGCATGCATTGGCATTATTCAGGCCAATTAAAAGCCGTATGGTGCCATTTGTGTATGAATGCAATGGAGGTCCACGGAAATGCTTAAATTTCTTCTGGAGCTTTTCCGCATTCACTGTTTGCGCTGGGAAGCTTAAGCTCTTCACAGTATAATGGAAACTGTTTACAACTGTTCATGCCTGAAATTTGCATGTTAAGAAGCATTGAGCCATCTTCATATCTGTGAGTGTTTGATGTCCATCGCAGGCATAAAGGGCGCTTGGAGTACCGAGTAGATTCAACTGCTCCATCAACTCCTCTTCTATTAATGTTAGCGATGATCCTTGTCAAGGAGTCGATGATGTACAGAGTTGCAACCATCGATGTTACATGTAGTTTTACATGTGCATGAATCAGTATGGTGGTTTTGAAGACATCTTCGACAGAGTTTATGCGCTCGCACCTTTGCCCAATTCAGCTCTAGTCATTTTAACAAAGGCCTCATAATTAATTACCCCTGCACAACTAACTTCACATATGCAGCAACTACTTCGATTGACACTTGTACTAGTAGCATCCGTGTGCGCATTTAGAGTTGCTTTTTTACGATTTTTAAATGCTATGCTAGGAATTAGTACAGAGTTGGCACCCTGTGCAAATTGGAATAACCAATTGCTAAAGTGCTCCAATGTATATGAAGACAGTGTGAGCTTGTGCATCCCCCAAAAAGCTGCTAAAGGACCAAGCAGCTTGCATACCTACTCTTGTTCGAGCTCAGGATTGCTCAAATGATTATCCAGCCCTGATACTTTCATTGTAGCACAAATATTTTGTACGTCGATGGCAAAATCAACAACATTATCAAGACGATTTTCCTTTGGTGCAGGCATATCTCGTATTTGTGTTAAAAGAGTATCGATAATAAGTTCCGGCCTTCCGAATTTCTTTCGAAGAGTGTCCGAAATTTGTGGAACATACGCAGCATGCAATAAAAGATTCCTGACAGATTTTCGTGCTGATCCTTCCAAAGCCTGCCGCAAACGTATAAGGTTTTCGGCTTCAGAAAATCCACAGAGCATTGTAGTCTGCTCATAACTGGCCAAAAACAGAGGCCACTCTTCAGGACTTCCATTTTATTTAGGCAAATCCTTGCAGATGCCGTTTCGTGCTGCCAAATGTTCGTGAGTTATTTGAGATAGCGATAACCGCTCGGCATTTGGAGTTGTATTGAGTGAGTTATTGGACGGACTTATTCCTGGGAGCCACTGAGCCGACTTGTTCCACTGATAAGTAAATCCTATGCGTGTTGTAACGTACTGCCTTTCCGACGTTCTATAGCTGGGACAGCAAAGAGGCCCCTGGGTCGTTCCAAAATTTATATTCTTCAACTAATTTTTGGGACACAAATCAGACGCTTTCAGTTTTATTCATCACGTTACAAATTTTATTATTCAAGCTTTAATTGAATGTTAAAGTTCTTACATAGCATACTTAGATAGCGATACAAAAGGTTATTTCAAATAAATAACCGATTCCTAGTAGTTAAAAGAATCTCCTTCAAGAAAAGATATAAAGAGGCTACGAGGCCAAAGGAATTCAAAATAATTTAAATTACGGATATAACTGCGGTGACTAACTATTATCCTTTGGGGTTATTTTTATTGAAACACCGATTGTTCATTAGTTCGGTGGGCTATTACTTAATTTCTATAGGATTACTAAATGTGGTAATAACATGTTTATAAATAAAGATAAAGATAAAATAAAAGGAAAGAAAAGAAATCTTGGATATCACCGAGTCCTGAATGTATGGTCTGATTGATGCTGTGAATCCTGGGTTTTGTCCTTGATGTCCTTCGAGTCAGTGTGTGGGCCAGACGTGCGATGAGCTAGCCGACCGTGTAACTGTAGGTAGGTATCCTAGTTCGGGAAGTGTAAAAAATCCACAAAAGTCGGTTAATCGAACACGAACTTTTGTAGATTTAAGGATTGTGGGTAGTTAGCGATAAAAGGATTTGAGGAATTTACAAAGAACCGATTAAACGAATACGAATTTTTTGCAAATTCAAGGATTGGGGAAAGGTAGAGAGGTTACACTCACCCTTCACTGATTACTGAAATGTTCACTGATCCGGCGCCTTCGCTACCGGTCCACACACACATACGACTTAGTATACGTCACTGGTTTGGTAAGAGTTGATGAGCGATCCTTCAAAGTATCCTCCGCGAAATAGAAATCCTGGTGGTAATTGAGCTGGACAATACCTCAGGGTTGGTGAAAGTTTATTTCACGTTGCTGCAGTGTCCTTACGCTATGATGACTTGGATTGCTATTTCAGTTGGTTTGTCCGGTTGACTCTACTTTTCACTGTGTGATGATTTTACTATTCGCGGGTTGTGCTCTGACCAAATTGGCGACTTTACTGTTCGCGGTCTGTTCACTGACTGTCCGATTTCTCTCTCTCTCGGTCCTATATAGGCCACAGTCAGATGTTGTTGACTGTGTAAGTGGCGCTTCTTCTTTTCGTTGCTCTATGATTACTTAGCTATGTTGTGTTTTGTAGTTTATTCCCTTCTCGTTCATTCTGCTTCTATTACCATGTTGTCGCCAGTTGTAATCCGCTCTCTCTGCGCATGCGCTTCCTTCCTGCTCATTCCTGCAAGTGTGTGCAATGGTGCTGGTTGGTTATGTGTTAATGTTCGGCTCTCGCTCTGAGCACCTATTTATTTCATGCTCTTCCTTGTTGACGTATTGGTGGCTCTTCTGTCTTGCTGCATAGTGTGCATGGCGTGTTTGTTCGGAGCGTGGTGTTGAGTGTCGCTCTCTGGTGGTTCGTTGTGTGTCGGTAATGCAGTGTACCTGTCGCTCTGCACTCTCCGCTCTGAGTGAGCGATCGGGTTGTCGTTTGTTGTCGCTCACTGCTATGCTTGTAGAGGTCTCGAATGTTGTTCTGAGTAGGCGACCTCGTCGTTCCTCGGGTACTGCTTACTGTTGGCGCTCTCGGGTATCCGTGTATGTGAGGTAGATGATGCTCATGGAACTCGATGTCGCCGGCGAGACTGTACCATGTTGACCGTTTCCACAAAATATTTTCCACTTGCCCGTCTGGCGTGATGCTCCCGTTAGGTTATGATGTCAGATTTTGCTCACTGTGAAATGAAAGAGAATATTGAATATATTTTTATGTGTGTCTGAGCAACTAATTAGTTGTTCATTTTAAAACGTTAACCCTTGGTGGACTATTCCTACATTTCCTTTTAACCCTGCTATAGACCTACCTTGACTTAGGGATTTCTTGCCCGTGGCTATTATTTTAAGTCTAAACACCCCTGTAGGCCTCTTTGACCATGCTTAATGACGATTCGAGCATGAAATTTAGCTGCTTTCATGCATGAATCGTTACTTCATTGAACCTGCAGATGGAAAGTTGCAGTTTTGCTTCTGCCCTCGCTATTAGTTCAGTAGCGATAACAAAAACGTTTTATATAATTTCATCAGCCTTTTTTATTCGTTTGAATCAATGGCTGCTTGGTTGTTAATGACCATTTGAGTCCTTTATTGACTAAGCTGGTTAATTATCTGTTGTTTTGCAGGTTCTACCGAGTATTTACGCGGCTAGGTTTCTGACCTTTCGAGGTAGTCGTTCATTGTAGCCGTATCTTAACGCAACCGATAATGACCCTACATCAATTTGTTCTGATGGCCCCTTTCGAGACCGCTGTAACAGGTGTCGTGGGTGTCGGATCCTTTTAGGTCGGGGTGAAGTTCCCTGCGGGTGTTATGCGGGTTTATTTCCCCTGTTTGGGTCCCTGTTTCATCGAACTGCTTCATACTAGAAAGAAAATTTACAATTTGACTTTAAAATATGTAGGCAAAATTTGTGGCTCAAATTTTCGTCCTTACAGTGTTTTGTGACTCTAGCACCCGCAGTCTTGCTAATAGTTGACCCAAAAGAATGTCTTACTGTTGTGCACCATGACTGCCATGGGGACCATGACAACATGGTGTTCAGGAAGAGCAGGTGTGGCCAATTGACTTCCTGGTTGAAGTGTTCTAGTGCTCTCTGCAGGCGCTTGGTCAGAATTTTGAGCGCGTTGTAATTGTGTAGAGTAGCCTAACTATTGTCTATCACGGTGATCGCTGTTTTCCTCCTTCGAAAGTTGCGTAAGTATTTCTTTGCGCTCCTGAAGAATATGTACCTTCTTTTCAATAAGGGCTTGCTCTTGTAGAAGCTCCATTTTTAGATTTAAATGACTAACACTCGATGTTGATGATTTTGAGCTAAGCTCAGAGCAAACGGACTGAGCATCATAGTTTGATAGTTGCTGATGCCCACCACTATTTTCAAGACCAATCCCTGTGCCAACGGCCCCCGAATTAATAGGGGCACTATAGTTTGTAGCGTGTGCAAAAATATTTTGCGCAGTCAACGTCGACACGCTAGAGGGTAACGCGTTACTCGTTGCGATGTTGGTAGTACTTATTTCACCACCTCCCCAGTGTGATATGGGCATGTTTGCCGAAGCAGTACTTACGTTTGTAGCAGTTGACAAATTCAAACCTTTGTTGTTACAAGCCGACTCAACACGTGTTGTTCCATTAGACGAATGCAATACTGGATCAGAGCGGTGACGAATATCGACGTCACTCACAACGGCCAAGGCCAGCTTTGTACCTATGGCACTAGACTCACTTGTCACAGATGCAACTGAGTTGGTTGATAAAAGCGCGGAACATGTTAAACAGCGCCAATCGCGATCCGCTACAGATGACGTAACCCCCACACAAGTAAAGTGGCACCATACATCGCAATTGTCGCAAGCCAGCATGTGTGCATTGTCTTGCTTGTCACAAATCAAGCAACTATAAGTCTTGGTTACAGCACCGTTTTTTGAGCCTGATTGAGCCATATAGCTATTGCCAATTTAGTATTAAAATTTTGAAATTTGTTGCGAAGAATTTTTGGCAATAAGTAAAATGAAAATATTACGCAGCAATATATACAGTATTGTTCGTAAACTAAGCAACCGATTTTTGAATTGCATTCAAGTTCTAATTACGCCTTTGTATATGATTTTATGTGGAATGGCCCATATTTTTGTAATTACTTGATGAGCCACCTATAAGCCAACAATAACAAAATTATGCTCTAGTCTAAAAATAGAATATTACAAATAGTCAAACGAATATACTCCATAAAAAGGTGTTCGTAATGTAAGCAACTTTTTCCGTCGCTGCTAAGTGACCTTCAAAATAAGAGGTCTAACGATATTTTTTCACTTTATTTTCAACATTTTTCTATTTTTCAAGTGTAAATCATTAAATATTTTAGTTGCTTTTCGATCGTTTTTTACGATGCCGCGTGTACAATATAAACAAGATCTAAAAGACAAAATTATAAATTTTTTAAAAATGGTGAGTCGCAAATTTCGATTGCCAAAAGATTTAATATTAATAAGTCAATAATTTCTCGACTTATAAAAAAATATAAAGCGACTGGGTCGGTAAATACAATTTATTCTAAAGGTCGACCACGAAAAACTCATTACAGAGAGGACAAACAAATCGTTCGTTTTATTAAAAAAAATCCTTTTGTGTCATCAAAAAAAATTGTTCAGGATCTTAACTTAAATATAAGTTCTAGCACAGTAAGGAAACGTGCCTTAGAAAATGGCCTAAGAAGCTACAGACCATCCAAGAAACCAATTTTAACCAAGAAACATTTTAAAAAAGGTAAGTTTTGAAATTCCTAGACCCTGTAACGAATTTTAAACTTTGCCGTAATTTTAGGCTTGAGTTTGCAACACAACATCTCAATTGGACACCCGAAAAATGGAATTCAGTATTATTAAGCGATGAGTCTAAATTTAACTTGTTTAATTCCGATGGCATATGTCACGTCCGAAGACCAAGAGGAAAGCGGTTACATCCCCGTTACTGTCGTGGTACAGTAAAGCATGGCGGTGGTAATTTCATGGTGTGGACTTGTTTTTCTTTAACAGCAGTAGGGCCCTTCATCGAGATCGATACAAAAATGGATCGATTTGTATACCGGAACATTTTAGAAAGCCATATGCTCCCATACGCCGAATGGGAAATGCCGCTGCGTTGGGAGTTTCAGCACGACAACGACCCTAAACACTCTTCAAAGCTTGTAAAAGAGTGGTTTACAACAAAGGGGGTCCAAGTCATGAAGTGGCCGGCCCAATCGCCAGATTTAAACCCAATTGAGAATTTATTTGGAATACTCAAAAGGAAGATCGGCAGCTGTCGATTTAAAAATAAAAATGAACTACTTTTGGGCCTTAAAAAAGAATGGTTCCGTATTAGTAAAACTACACTTAAACGGTTAATTGAGTCTATGCCAAAACGATGTCGAAAAGTTATAAAAAACAAGGGATATTACACCAAATATTAAAAAGTTGCTTAGATTACGAACAGCTGAATATAGAGTTTTAAGTTTTTTTGTAAATAGTTTTTCCTTAGTACTATTGAAAATTAATTGTTTTTATTTTCCTTATAAACCTTACTTATAATAAAATAAAAAAAAATAATTGAAGTTTAAAAACTTTGTAAACAAAACTATCATGAGACTTTGAATTTATACCATGAAACGGTTGCTTAGTTTACGAACAATACTGTATATATTTATATTGCATATATATATATATATATATATGTAATAATTAATTGTTTTTATAGAAATGTTTGAATAATTCTATGGAATATCGCCTAATTGCTGCGTAATATTTTCATTTTACTTATTGCCAAAAATTCTTCGCAACAAATTTCAAAATTTTAATACTAAATTGGCAATAGCTATATGGCTCAATCAGGCTCACAAAACGGTGCTGTAACCAAGACTTATAGTTGCTTGATTTGTGACAAGCAAGATATATATATATATGTATATATACTGTGCATGCCCTCGCTGTGTTTAAATCCATACAATATATGCTGTGTTTAAATCCATACAATAGTGCTTGCAACAAACCAAATATTAAGCAACAATTAAACTTATAGTTTAATAATCTATTTTAGCCACAAATGGTGATCTTTGTAATATTTATAATGACAGAAACTGAAAAGGCTCGAACACACTCACACCTTCTGATACTTGACTTATGCCCACGAGGTGTTGTTAAGGTTCGTTTGCATTGTTTATACTAAGGGTGACAGCTGAACGATGTTGCCATTCTTAACAGTGTGAATGTTAGGAGAGCAATGTTGAATGTTTAAAAAAACTAAATAAGCAATTTACATGTTCTCGCTGCGTCTTCGTTCGACGTGATTCTCTTTTGCAGTCGGCATTTGCTTCAGTTAGCTCACCAAATGTGAATGCCCAACAGTCTGATGCAATAAATATAACTGCAACTTCTAGTGCATGTAATAATGATATCAACAAAATTTTGCACATCGGATCATCGACCTCTGCTACGAATTCCTCATATAAAAGAAAACCAAACAGGCCTATCAACTCTGCTTCTCCGGCTATGCTAAATAAAGAGATGCCATGTTTCCGGCCTACCGTTTGTGGTATATGGCTGGTGCGTCATGTGGCAAGGTAGCCTTTGTTACGCACCCCTGTCGTCCCTCTGGCAGCACTGGTACGCTGGCATATTGCGCGGCTAAGGCTCGCCGGATGGGGTGGTGTCCTTGCCAGCCTGGTCCGACAGACAGAAACTGCACATGAATAAAAATCGTACCAGCTGTGACGAAAAATTACCGCTTGAAAAAAACCCGATAAACTATACAAAAGATTGAAATCCCGAAGGAAGATACAAAAAACCGATTATTTTACGCGAAAGTGCTGAAGACGAAGGAGGAATATGAACCGGTTGCTCGCTGTGCCACGTTGGCATGTCTCGCGGGTCGATCTCTGAAGTGGGTCGATCGCCCTTGGCTAGCCCACCCCTTCTGGCCACAAAAGACCAGCCATGGTGACCCTGCGCCTTGGTTTAGGTCACCCCAATTGACTCCATACTTAAGCCATTCTTACTTTTGCTGATCTACGCCACCTATCCGGTATAATTGAACTATTCATCATTGTACTAAAAAAAAATTTTTTTTTATAGTTCGCTTTCGTTTATTAGATTTGGTCCCAAATTCAAGAAACAAAGCCAAAATAAATAATTACAAAAAATGTATACGCTTACATTACTTAAACCTACTATTTATAGATTCATATCAAAACAATTAAGGAACTTTTATTCCCAAATTAGAAAACTAATAATACCCGAAAACAACTCCGGCTTGATGCAGATCCGGAAAATCAACCTCTTTTCAGCAAAAGTAACAAAAATTTTTTTTTGCTCTTGTTATTACAATGTAACATTTTGTTTTTCAGATAAGCGATATCTGCTCGATATATATACAAAACTTAAAACATTATCACCTATAATGTGTGATACAAAGTGAAATAAATTTGCGTGTCAGCTTAAGCTATGATGAAAATTTAGAACCATAAACAACAAAGTGTGACGGTTAATCCGAAAAAAAATACATAACAGCAGCTCTAGGTTAAAGTAAATTTTAACAAGAAAATCAACCATGATATTGTATGTTTTAAAAAAATATGGATAATGCTACCTTTTGGGGAAAGGCCCCGATGATTCAAAATAATGAAATTTCATTGCATGACAAATTCAAAATTTAGCAATTCATTTGCTGTACTTTCTAATGATGTCATAAGTGGGTCGACGGTTCTTAAAAAAAAATTACTTTGAATTCAACTGTTGTTTTAAATTAACGGTACTGTTTAAAATTACGACTCAGCTACGAAAGCAAATGAATTAAGCAACGTAAATATTAGCAACAATAGATAAACAAACTCATAGTTCAATTTCTTTTATAAACCGGGTTTTTATATATAATTAAGGCTAGCAATGACAAACGAGACTTTAACATAACTTAAGCCGAGTTTCTTATAGTAAAATTCGGTTTCATGAGGTTTTGTAAAACTGTTACTTACTACTAGTATGTTCTTGTTACCATGAACCATTATACCCTTAGGTTCCTATCGAGCAATTACCAACAAAAAAAATTTAGCATATCACTTAAATAGCTGTCATTAGTGAGGAGGATAAGACATTCTATAACTTAAAGTAGTGGACAAATTAAGCCTAATATACCAAATACTTTTTACATTTACGTCAGTAACGTTTGCTTAAATTAAAAGCATCCACGGTTGTAAGAATACCCATACCTATCGCTATCTAGGTGCGTCTAAAGAAAATGTGAAACCTGGTCTTAAGTTGTCAAAAATATTTAAGATACCTGCCTTTAAGTCATTGGGCAGACTTCAGCTGAATTTTTTTTTTTTATTGCCACAAACTTAACTAAACCCTAGAGCTACCTATGAAGTTGAACGCTGGAATATCTCTAGACTATGTCGCTGCAGCTTATGTTCTACTTCTCCTTACGGAGGATAGCAACAGCGTTGTCAACTACATTCTTACTTTGTTAAGCTTATGTGGTTAGTTTTCTTCTGCTGGCGTTCGCCTTTTTTTCCTTTTTTTTCTACTGAACCCTTTTCTCGTTTCCCTTAAATGTTAGATTATCTGTTTTTCTCTATTTCTGAATATTGCTAACAAACGATCAAAAATTCCAGAATGACGCAGTTTATACGCACGCCCGAATGACGCATCGAACGTTAAATGCTTTGTTCAATATTCTTCACAAACGTGTTTACAAATTTTGTTATTGCTTAAGTAAATCAACTCTGCTTCAGTTACTGCCGAAAAATTTCGTTTCCTTAACCTACTGTTAAAGCGCAAACTTATCATTTAAATTCAAAAAAATAAATGATAAATAGTATGTCTGTATATAATATGCGGTAATAGAACAACAATCGTTATTTCTCAAAAGTGAGTTTATTATTATAAAAAACCTGCGAGTATGTTTCCGGCCTGTGGATGTCACTGTTGTGGTTCTGTAGTTATTGTAGCGGTGCTGTTGCGATGGTGGCTATGGTTGTTCTGTAGTTTATGCTGGTGTTGATGTCGATGATGTAGTTGTTGTTGATAGTGCTGGGTTGTTGTTTGTTTTTTTTTTCGTCTCTTTTGACTTTTTATCTTTCTCTTTTATAGTTTTCTCTTGGTTTTATTTTCCTTACCTGTCTCTTCTTCTTCGGTTCAATGTTTAAATTTTTTATTTTTTTCTCGGTAGATTCACTATTTTCTTATATATCAGCTGCTACATTTCTTTAATCTCATAGTTTTCACGATTTTTTCTCTTATCATATAATCTTAATTGTCTTTACTTTATTTCACTCTTCTTACATTTTAAGTTTTCTAATTTTATTTCACTTCTCTTATATTTCAAGTTTTTTTATATTTTACTTAATTTTATAAAAATTAAACTGTGTACTCTTTTTAGTTTATTAACATTTCTTCATTTTCTTATCTATTAGCAACTTTGCATTCTCTTTTCTAACTTCTAGGTTTTTCGACTTTTCACATACTTCTAGTTTTTTTTCTGTTATTATTTTTCGTTTCTCCTTTAAGCTTTTTTAGTGGCTATCTGTTTTCTTAATTTTCACTCATTTTAGTTTTCACTAAATTTTGGTATTTTTTCTCTTTACATTTATACCTTTTTATTTATTTTTTTTGGTTTTCACTATTTCATTTCAATTTACTTTTCTTTTTTAGTGTATCTTTTCATTTTCGTCCTTTTCTTTTAGTGCACTTTTTCATTTAATTTTCACTGCTTCACTGGTTTTGAGTTTATTTTTATTCTTTCAATTTTTCGATTTTCACTTCACCAATTTGTTTGTTTATTTAGTTTCTATGTCTTTATTTTTCTCTTAAATTTTAACTATTTTGCTCTATTCTTTTCAGATTTTATCTTTAGTTTTGTTTCTTTTTCAGTTTTTAAATTTTCATTTTATTTATTTGCTCTTTTCACTTTCTTCACATTCTCTTCTTTCGCTTTTCACAAATAAGCTATTTTTAGATTTTCTTTTAAATTTTCTGATTTCTTAGTTGTTGTTGTTGTTGCCACAGCTGTTGCTGGCAAACGCTGGAGGTTGGGGGTTGACGATGGTGCTGCTGCTAATGATGCTGGTAATGATGACGATGGTGTTGGTGGTCTGCAGCGTTGCAGCGTTGAGCGGTAATGCTCAGCGTGTTGGTTTCGGTGCTATGGTGCGACGCATTAATAACATTATTTTTAAATTTCCGGATATGCTTACTTGGAGGAGAAAAGTTTCTGTTGCTGTCTTTTGTTGGGGGCCACGCAAACGTGCGCAGTCTTGTCGTCGCTCCCTTTTTTTTTCTCTCAAGTCAGTCACTAGATACTTGGGAACCTTCGAACTTCTGTTCCAAACAAATTATATTTATATATTGCTTTCAGAGTCGTTGCCGTGTTTACAGTTTACATTGTAGAAGTCTATTCAATACAATGGTGACTGTTTTATTTTTCTTTTATGAATTTTTCGCAATAATGTTTGAAAATAGATGGTTAACTTGTAGTGATGGAGATAATAATAAATTTGTATCCAATGCTGCTATTTAATTTAAGCTATTACGGTTACTTAACTCAAAAGCTCAAACGTTAAATATAACTCACCTTTTTGCGTTATATGTATAAAGGTTTTCTAGCTTGGTTTAAAGTAAAACTATTGCTTTCGTGCTTGCTTTTCCAAATATTTCTAGATTTGCTTGAAATTCCTTCGACTTCTCTCCACTATGCACTAGCACTCGCGCAGCTGATGGTATAGTTTTAGAAACTTTATTGCAAATATCTTGATTTTAAAGGTTTCCTACCTTTTACTGTTGCGGTTAGGTTTCACTTTCAAGAGTTTTGTAATCGTCTTTTAATTGTAATTTTTATTATTTAACTGCTTGTTCACTGTAACCTTAATATTCATCCTTTTCATTTTGTTAAATGCTCCACCTCTGCTGCAGCATCGTTATCGCAGAGGTGTATTTTTCTCTTTATTCGGAATTTTCGTACTTTTGTAAGGATTGCCACCTGTTCTCGGTTAAGGTTAGTTCGCATTCCTTTTCGAGGTTTTTAGACGGGCAAACTACCGATGTTTTTACAAATTCGCTCCGTTTTCGGTGGAATCGACCATAACCGAGGGGAGTAGGTAATGATTGGTTTCGACTTTTGGATGACACGTCGAAAAATGGCCGTTAACCGACGCTTGTTTCGGTATTCCCATTGGCTACCGATTCAAGCGCGTGTCGGATCACGCCATCTTTCAGACCGGTTTATTCGCTCCCAAACTAATTTTGCTATTGTTGTTATTGCTTATCCACCTCAAGCATGTTTATCGCCATTTTGTTCGCCCGAATGTTCTCGAACCCCACCGAGATGTCACATCTAAATGGGAAAAAAATTGTGTGCACTGCCACGCTAGAAGGCGCTAGTGGAAATACCAGGGGTATTCATGAAAGGTATTATTCACTATATGCAGGTGCCCATGACAGAGATTACCTTAGAAGTTATTTACAATGAATTTAGAGAAATGCGTGCTGAAAATTAACGTAAATATTAACGGTCTTTTTTTGCAAGATGAAAATATTTAACTTAAAGAGTGTAGTATACTTAGACAATCATCTCCTATAAACATAAAGACCACCAGTTAGAACAACTAGTTAACACATGACAATAATTAAACCCAAATAAATTACACACTCACTTTCATATTTCAAACATGCTGACCAGCAGAGTAAACAATTCACCTTGAACTCATAACTGCACTCTACAACTAACAGCAAAACAAACGCATCATGTTACACCAACAGAAGTGTGACTGACGCTTCGTAGCAGCGTAGCTGACGATGACGACAGACTGACGCTTCGTAACAGCGTAGCTGACGATGGTGACAGACTGACCAAGCGACAGCATTATTCTACACATCTCTTTCATTTCTACACGCCTTAAGCATTTTTAAACATAAATAGAACAGGACAAAAATGCCTATGCAACCCAAATCAATATGACTACTTGTTAACCAATCCAATTATAGATTTTTGTATTATAGGAGGAGACTTGGAAATTGTGTCAAAATAATTGTAAATTAGTTTTAAGAAAATACTGGTTTTTTTTAGTATTTAAGAATTTAAATTTGAAAATAAAGGCAGAGATTAACTGACATTAACTGAGCTCACAAGCTTAACTAAATTCTTTTAATCTTCTCATAAGCGCGGCTTTTAGCCATAGTATCTGAGCGTTGGTGCGCTCCAAAAACACCAAACACTCATCACGAACAGTTCGTGATAGTGCAAACCAAGAACCCTATGATTAACTCTCCACATGGCGATCCTGCCACTTTCCTAAATTTTCTGATTAATCCTCTACATTTTGATTTTCCAAATAAAACACATAATTTTGCTAATTTGTTGAAACAATTTAAATGTCAACTCAAGAAGAAATAGACCAAATTTTCGCGAAATGGGAAAAATTATTAATTCCTACTGACGAAACCGAATATGAACCCCAATACAGCATAGTCGAAAAATATGAGCCTGCACAGATTAACACAGATTTTCCAAAATACACACCCACAAACTTAAAATATGCGGGTCCAAAACCTTTAACAAAAGAAATATTAAAAAAAAGAAGACAACAACAAAAACAACAATTTCAAAAACGGTTACAGGAAGAGCAACCTAAAGAAAAAATACGGCGACCAAGAGCTGGCAAAGCGGTAAAAGCAAGGCAACGTGCGGCAGAGCTACACCGGATAATAAGGATAACTACTGATCCAAAGCAAAAAAGGCGCTGATGGAAAAACTACAAATAGAAAAACACGTTTACACAAAGAAGAACAAATAAAATGAAATTTTGTTAAATTAATGTACTTTTATTGTTATTACCAATTATTTACTTAAATTGAATTGAATGTTACCGAATATAACATATATATATAAATACCTAGCCATGTTAAATAACGAAAATAAAGAACAGATAACGATAAATGAGAATATCGACAACAATATTGGGTCCATAGTCACAAGGAATCAAATATATAATATGACATGGACAGTAGTAATAACTATAGCAATTATCTCTTTAATAGCTTATATTATGTATAAAATTAATCAATATTACAAAAAATACGTAAGGAAACATATTAACAGAGTCAAGGTTTGATATTATTTAAAATTTAATAACTGTTTAAAAATTATAATGACGAAAACTGTAACACTTTGTAAATATCAAGGATGCTATGGTCCACTATTTAAAAAACATTGCATAGCATGCAATGAAAAAATAATTGATATAGGAAAAATTTTCTATTTACAATACAAAGGAAACTCTTGGCATCAAGAATGTTTCAGATGTAATAAATGTAAGAATAGACTAAGTAGATTCGATTTCATCGAGCAAAACTCAATATTATTTTGTAGATATTGTAATTAAGACACACTTATAACAACAAATCTATGTAAAAAAAATATATATATATATATATTTATAATTTAATGGAAGAGCTACATGAAATTTTTAACGAAGTACAAAAAATCAAACTGAACATAAAAAATCTTCAAACAGAAAGTATACAAAACAAACAATTGATTTAGAAAGTAATTACTTAAATAGATACAAATCGCACTTCAATTCCTTATTCTATTAAAAGAAACACAAAATCTTTTTTTAAAACATACGGTAGATAAACACAAAGAACCCAAAATGTCTGAACTCAATCTTGAACTAATTTTGAAAACGATACCAGTTTTCACTGGAAATCATAAAGATCTAGATGCATTTTTAGCAATCGTAGAAATAATAAACAATACTCACACAGCAGAACGACAAAAACAATTAATAAATATTGTAATAAATGTAAAGCTATCCTCAAACGTAAGAATAACTTTAGGACACACAGCAACCATTGCAAAACTTAAAACTTGACACTTTTGCAAAACTTAAAACTATTCTTACAAATACTTTCAAAAGAAACTTAACAACCGCACAAATTCACACACAACTTGCTACACTGACACAACGGAACGGTACAGTGACAAATTTCAGAGACAAACTACTTAACCTAACTTCTGAACTAAACAACCTACAAATCAAAGAAATCACACCTGAAACTAACGATCAACAAAGAGATTTAGTCATGAAAATGAATGAATCCTATGCATTGACAATTTTTAAAAATGGGTTAAGCGACGATATAAAAAAATACTATATTTGCATCTCAACCAAAATCACTAATCGAAGCGACAAATTTAGCTTTAGAACTAGAGAAATATATTAAGACGAACAACCAACTATTGTATTTTAGATCAAACAACAATTAATACAACAGACAACAGTATATAAACACAAACAATTCATTTAGAAGACAGCATAACAACAGAAACAACTACAACACTTTACAACAACATAACAGAACCAATAATAAATTTATGCAACGACCGCATAACAACACCACATACAGACAAAACCTAAATAATAGAAATCAGAGCTACAATAACAGTCGAAACAATTTCAGAAATAATAACCAACGAAATAATAACCAGAATACGCAAAGACGCAATTTTAACATAGCGCCACAAACAGAAATTCTAACAAGAGAAACTATACTAACAGATTGTATGTTTTTAACAATAAAGACCAGGGAAACGACGATCGCTCGGAGATCACAAGAGAAGATCATCCGGGACAGCGAAACTAAACATATACAACATATCGGATAACACTACTAATTACATAATTCTAAAATGTAATAATATAAACAAGCATTTAAAGTTCCTAATTGACACAGGAGCGGATATCTCAATCTGCAAAGTTGAAAACATAAATAATAACACAGAACTAGTGACGGAAAGGCAATGCAAATTAACAGGCATTACGGACAATGGAATCCTTACACTAGGAACAGTGAAATTAGATCTTGACTTCCAACACAGTATAGTATCCCATATATTTCATGCTGTAAACAATAATTTTCCAATAGGAACAGACGGCATAATAGGCAGAGATTTTTTCTCAAAATACATGTGCAAAATAGACTACGAAACACAAACAATGACTACAGTACTAGACAATACCGACGTCATTATAAATTTACACATCAACAGACACGCATACGACGTCATAAGAATACCACCAAGGACAGAAATAATACACCCCATTTTTCTAGACATAACAGAAGATAAAGTTATTTTAAACGAAGAGATTCAAAAAGGCATATTTATAGCAAACTCAATAATACCAGCAAAAGGGAAATGCCACATTAAGTTATTGAACACAACTGATGTAGAAGTAAAAATAACTAAATTCTCACCAAAAATTAAATCACTCTCAAACTACTTACAAGTGAAACAAAACAATAACAAAAATGACAACAGTTCAGAACATAACTTCAAGAATTCAACATAAACACAAATAATCCTCTAATATAAATTTTTAGACAATACCAAAATATTTTCCATTTTGAGAATGAACAACTAACAGTAAACAATTTTTATACTCAAACACTATCCACGAATGATAATTCACCAACTTACATAAAGAACTACAGATTACCTCAAACTCATGATGAAGAAATACATAGACAGATAAAAGAATTGCTAGAAAACGATGTTATAGAAAACTCAATCAGTCCTTACAACGCACCATTATTATTAGTACCAAAAAAATTCAGCGACGACACTAAAAAATGGCGATTAGTTGTCGATTTTAGAAAATTAAATGACAAATTAGTAAACGACAAATTTCCGCTTACTAGAATAGATGATGTATTAGACAAATTAGGATGAGCGGAATATTTCTCAACACTTGACATGACTAGTTCCTTCCACCAAATACAACTCCACAAAAAATCAAGACCTCTGACAGCTTTTTCGACAAATGACGGTCACTACCAATTTAAAAGACTACCTTTTGGATTGAAAATATCCTCAAACAGTTTTCAACGCATGCTTACTTTAGCGTTGACAGGTTTAAGCTCAGAAGCATTCCTATATGTCGACGACAATATAATATTCGGATGCAGCTTACAGCATCACAATGACAATCTAATTAAAGTTTTTGACAGACTTTCAAAATATAATTTAAAACTGAATGCAAGAAAATGCAAATTTCTAAGACCGGAGGTAGTATATCTAGGACATTTGATAACACAAGAAGGTATCAAGACAGACCCCTCAAAGTATGACACAATTAAAAATTATCCTTTACCAAAAAACGCAGACGACGTTAGACGATTTGTAGCCTTTTGTAACTACTACAGACGATTTATAAAAGACTTCGCGACAATTGCACAATGTTTAAACAACCTTTTGAAGAAAAGCCAACCATTCAAATGGACAGAACAATGTCAATATGCTTTTGAAACGCTTAAGCAAAAGTTAGTAGAACCTCCAATATTACAATAACAAAACCGGATTTTACAAAACCTTTTATTGTAACAACTGATGCTTCAAATTTTGCATTAGGAGCGATTCTATCACAGGGAGAAATTGGACATGACTTGCCCATATCTTACGCAAGCAAAACCTTGCAAAAGCATGATCTTAACAAGCCAATTATTGAAAAAGAATTACTTGCAATCCACTGGGGAATTAACTTTTTTAAACCTTACCTGTACGGAAGAAAATTTATTGTTGTGACAGACCATCGACCTTTAGTCTCATTATTCAGTCACAAGAATCCATCATCAAAAATGACAAGAATAAGACTAGATCTTTCAGATTATGATTTTGAAATCAAATTTAAACAAGGAAAAATCAACACCAACGCCGACGCGCTATCACGTATTCAATTAAATTCGGAAATTTTAATAAATATGATACCCTCAGAAGAGGACAAAACTCAAAATAAAGCATTGGTTATAACAAGGGGAACTAAAAAGAAGCTAGCAAATAAAAATGAACAAGAGAACTGCACATCTCAGAACGAGTCTGATCAACTTTTCATATGGGATTGCACATCTATTACTGACGTCAAAAATATAAAACGATTAAAGTTCATTATAAGCGATAAGAACAATACACGTGCTGAAATTTTAGATGATATCGTACAAGTACGATGTGGTGACAATCCAACGAATCTAGATTCGACTTTGGAGAAACTATCATTTCTTATGAATAAAAATAATATAAAAGACCTAGCGCTAGAGGAAAATGATGCTATTTTTGAAATAATTGATAAAAATGTACTAAAAAGAAAATTTAATAAGCTGCAGCAGAAGAAAAAAAATTAAAGAACAATAAATCGCTTAACATATTAATATACGAACCCCCAAAGAATATAACAAGTAAAACCATCCAACATAAATTGATAAAAGAATTCCATGATTCACCCCAGGGAGGACATTTAGGAATTAGAAAAACAATACTAAAACTAAAACAGCGCTTTACATGGAAAAACATGCGGCAAATGGTAAAGAAGTATATAAACAGATGTGAAAAATGTGCTCGCAATAAACAGACGAGACATATAAAAGAAAAGATGACTATAACAGACACTCCGACAACTGGCTTTGAAACAATTACAATAGACACTGTTGGACCACTTAGAATTTCAAACGGTTATCGATACATACTCACAATGCAATGTGATCTTAGTAAATTTGTCATTGCTCACCCAATCGAAACAAAAGACGCAAAGTCGATTGCAATAACACTGGTAGAACAATTAATTTTAAAATACGGTTGTTTCAAAATATTGAGATCAGACAAGGGCACAGAATTTACCAACGAACTTATGAGGAATATATGCAACTTGTTGAAGATAGAACAAGTTTTGTCAGCACCCTATCATCACGAAACAATAGGAGCCCTTGAGAGAAACAACAGGGTTCTCAACGAGTATCTTCTTTCTTTCACAGACGATGGGGAATGGGATAAATGGATTCCGTACTACACATTTGCATATAACACAACTCCACATGTAGACACAGGTTACTCCCCTCATGAATTAATTTTTGGAAAATTACCGATCCTACCAAATGACGTTATAAATGATAAAAGTAAAATCTACAATATTGATGATTATGCTAACGAATTAAAAATTCGACTGAGATCTTCCATAAAGAAAGCTAGAGACATAATTAAATTAGTAAAACAAAACCGAAAAATTGATTTTGACAAAAATGTAAATATATCAAACTTCTCAGAAGGAGACCTAGTTTTAGTAAAATAAGAAACTAGAAAGAAAAACCAAAGTCCATACCACGGACCATATAATATTATTCGTAGAGAAGGAGTAAACTCCATATTAGAAATTAATAACAAACCTAGAAAATTCCATAATAATGTTAAAAAAAATTTTTTTTAAGCACTTGACTTAGCATAGAAAAATATAGTCTAAGTTATTTAATAAATTAAAATGTTAAGGATGCATAACAAATTATAGAATTACAAAAGCAATATTATTAATCAAAAGAAAACTCAAATTATGATACGCTAAAACATTAATATCAACATAAACAATAAACTAATATCCTATATAATAAGTTCACATATAATTATAATAATGTTTACAAAACAACATTTTTTCCAACCCTCCAACATCTTAAAAATTCACAAGTAAATTTTCGCTTAAGGGTAAGGGTTTAGCGTACTTAGACAATCATCTCCTATAAACATAAAGACCACCAGTTAGAACAACTAGTTAACACATGACAATAATTAAACCCAAATAAATTACACACTCACTTTCATATTTCAAACATGCTGACCAGCAGAGCAAACAATTCACCTTGAACTCATAACTGCACTCTACAACTAACAGCAAAACAAACGCATCATGTTACACCAACAGAAGTGTGACTGACGCTTCGTAGCAGCGTAGCTGACGATGACGACAGACTGACGCTTCGTAACAGCGTAGCTGACGATGGTGACAGACTGACCAAGCGACAGCATTATTCTACACATCTCTTTCATTTCTACACGCCTTAAGCATTTTTAAACAAAAATAGAACAGGACAAAAATGCCTATGCAACCCAAATCAATATGACTACTTGTTAACCAATCCAATTATAGATTTTTGTATTATAGGAGGAGACTTGGAAATTGTGTCAAAATAATTGTAAATTAGTTCTAAGAAAATACTGGTTTTTTTTAGTATTTAAGAGTTTGAATTTGAAAATAAAGGCAGAGATTATCTGACATTAACTGAGCTCACAAGCTTAACTAAATTCTTTTAATCTTCTCATAAGCGCGGCTTTTAGCCATAGTATCTGAGCGTTGGTGCGCTCCAAAAACACCAAACACTCATCACGAACAGTTCGTGATAGTGCAAACCAAGAACCCTATGATTAACTCTCCACAAGAGCGTGTTATTTTATTAGAGGTTAAAACTGGTGATATGGATAGAGACAGAAGAGACAAATGCATTGAAGTTGTTGGTATCCCCAATCTTCAATATGACAATGCTTTGAGCTGCGCTGTTAAAGTTCTATCTGCTGGCGTTGGCGTCGGTCTAAATGATCAAATCATCGATGATGTTTACGTAAAAACAATAAATAATGCAAGTGATCCACGCAAGCACAAGGCTTCTAATTGTTAAATTAGCCACTCTTTTAAAAAAGAAAGAGATTATGAAAAAAAATTGGAAAATAAAGATAAATTAAATTGTAAAATTCTTAATACTAATGACAATACAAATATTTTAATAAACAATTCTATTGATAGTGGTACTAGAAAAATGTTTAATGCAGCTTTGAAACTTAAAAATTTAAAAAAAAAATTATATATGTATGGATAAGAAATGCTAAACTTTTTGTGCGTAAGGCAGACAATGAAAAATACTTTATTATTGTTTCTGAATCTGATCTTGCCATTTTAATTTAACTTATTATTAACAAATCTTAATTTTAT
The DNA here is from genome assembly GCA_963920525.1 of Dichetophora obliterata. Taxonomy (NCBI): domain Eukaryota; kingdom Metazoa; phylum Arthropoda; class Insecta; order Diptera; family Sciomyzidae; genus Dichetophora; species Dichetophora obliterata. The sequence continues at coordinate 142,740,630 of OY986435.1, read as the reverse complement.
TCTCTTTATAATTAAATTTTCCATAATTGGCCACTGGCTCCTTTTTCTTCCTGCAAATTAAATAAGAACTCAAAAAATTAAGTTTATAAGCTTTTATTACTATCTAGTTCGGTCGTCGAATTAAAAGTGATTCTTAACTGTTAGTTTAAGTATAAAGATAATTATTTCCTAAGCTAGCTTAACCCTAATTTGTTGACGCTGCGCTTCCCACTGGTTGAATTGGCGACGTCGCTTCAGCGATGTTATCAGCCTGAGCTCGTGGATTATATTTCGACTGCATGCGCGTGGCTGCCTGGAATTCTGGTTTGTCGCAAAATGAGCTAGCCAGCGTGTGTTAACTGCCCCCTTTAAATATCTGCGTCCCTGGGTTTGAGGGTTGGCCGAGAACAGGAAATTTAATGGTTGTAGTTAGCTTCCTCCAAATAGTATAGCAGACAGCAGCAAGGACTGACAACAGGACTGCATCAACGATTAGTGAAGAGTGAAAATTCTGCCCAAGCTTCTTGAGATGGTGGATATTCTCTATGCTGAGCCCGTGAATGTAGTCCAAATTCAACTTGAGACCAATGTTCGTTAGATTGACTAGTGCGGGTGGTAATGCCTGCAGCATACTTGCCGATTTGCTTGTAAATGACTGGTTTCCAACAGAAATAGTTTCGTTGTTAAACAAGATGACAAATGTTCCGTTGAGGTCTCTGGAATCGCTTTCGCTTTGAACTTTCCCTTGAAAATTCGTCAAGAAAAGTGTAGTTTCTCCGCCTCTTAGTAATTTAGCCAGGCATCCGTCTTTAGGTAGTTTGTCCAAGGATTTTGCAGAGCAGATGGATGTGTTGCTTATGGATGGACAATTTTCTTTTATAACAAAGATTTCCTGTTGGTTCATCAAGATTTTTTCGTAGGCTAACGCAACATGTTGCCCATTCAATAAAGCTGCTCGTGTTATTAACAGGCGATAACTTTCCGGTTTTACTTTAGGCATTGACAGCACATATAAGAGCATAGTTCCATTAGAGTAAACTGACGCTGACCCATATTCAACAGCTTCAATAACATTTTGGTATGGTAGAGAGTCTTCCTCTGCGATTAATGGATTAATTTCCTCTCGATCCAGCAGATTCGTATTTATGGTACCAGTTTTTGCCATTTGAAAGGCCCGCACTACCTCCGATACTTGCTCCTTCAGAATCAGTACTTTACTAATATCTAGCAGCTCTAGATTTTCTTCGCTAATATTTTTGCTGATGGTATTGATGTGTGCCATCATTTCATTTGCCTTCCCAATCGCTTCACGAGTAGTATTGAAGAGTTTTTCATTCACCAGATATTGTTTGTTGTTGTTAGTTATTATCTCATTTTGGCTTCTAAGGATGTTATCCCAGTCTACAGCATCTGGTGAACCAGCGATCCACTTCCAGGCAGAATCAATCCAATCAATAGAGCGTGTCCTTCTTATTTTGTTTTTCTGTAGTTCATCAAGGCGCAACCCGGTCTGATTTAGATGAAATAGCAGCACCGATCTGATTGCCTCATTTTTTACCTCATATCGTGCTGACTCAATTAATTTCATTAAGGCCGTGTTGAAGTAGTCGAGGTCTATTATGTGAATACGGCTGAAGTGCCCGTTTATGATCCAGCCATGTCCATGTTCAATTGTCACCAATGGGGAATTGTAGCTATAGATGTTAAAGCCGGAAACGCCGGATACTAAGATCAATCTATCCTTACAATAATTAAAAAGATTTTTACATTAAATTTTAAATAAAATATATTTCATATTCACAGGTGTCGCGAAGACTATTTATTGTTTAAATTTTCTCGATATAGAATTTGTTTCTCATTAGATTTTTACTATTTCCTATATAAAAGATAAAGTTTTTATTCTCGTGAGACCTGTGAGTTGAATAAATATTTCAGTCCTTAAAATAAGAAAACCTATTAAAAATAGCGTAAGATTTGAAATTACTTGTAAATTTTTTTGAATTTTTATATGTAACTATTTATATGTGCTTTCGTTTTTCTGATATTTTTTATTTCTTGTTACGCTTAAAAAATGTTGGTATTTAGTGCTTATGATTTTCAGAATATATCTGCACTTTTCTTTTTTGTTATCTAGATGTTTGCGCCTTTTTAATACCCATGTTCCTATATTATTATTTTTTTATTTTTTGATTTTTTTCTTAAAGAATATTTTATCTAATTTTTTGTATTTTTTGTGTGCTATTTTGCATTGCAAGTTATTCTTTTTTATTTTTCATTGTGCTTTCCTTCTTAAATGAAATTTCATAATATTTTGTGCTTTTAATTAAGAATAGTTATTCTTGTGCCTTAAACATTTTTATCTAATGATTTGTTTAAATTTATTTGTGATCTAAAGACTTATTATTTTTATTTTTTTTTATTTTTGTGCCACAACTAATTTCTAGTGAGTCCCCGTAGTTTTAATTGCGTTTTATGAATTCTCCTGCCTGTGCCAGTTTCTATGGTTACCTTATTATCTTTTCCTATTTTTTCCTTTTTATAGAGAGCCTTCTGTTTTCCCTTAATTTGTCTGTCCTTCACGTATACAACATCACCTTGTCTAAACTTCCGTTCAATTTTTCTTTTCGAGTTTAGCCGGAGGTTCCTTGCCTCTTGGTTTTTCCTAATTTATTCCCTAATTTCTTTGTGAACCCTACCACGAAAATCGTTCAGTTGTTGGTAGTTAATCTTTTGAGTGCGGTTAAAGAATATATCGCTAGGTTTCCTCTTCGTTACTGAGTGAACCGTATTGTTATAGCGGTCAACAGCGATGTAAAGCAGCTCTTTTGGACGAGTTTCTCTAACTTCCTTATGAAGACAACGATATATTTCTATAATAGTTGAATGGAATTTTTCGACCTGGCCATTTACCTCACTCCTTTGTATTGGAGTTTGATAAAGTTCTATACCTAGACCCCTAATATAGTTTGACACCAATGGACTCATAAACCCTCTCTCGTTGTTTGTGACTATCATTTTTAATGTTGTAAAATAGTGCAAAACTTTTGCAAGCTTGGACCGCAGTGTAGTTGATGATTTATTTTTTATATGGAACATTTTTGCAAATTTTGAAAATTTGTCTATGCAGGATAAGAATTTGTGGCCTTGAATCTCAAAAATACCAATATGAACTATTTCGGATGGATAGCTAGGAACCGGTGTGTCCTTAAGTGGTGGTACCGGAGGATGTCTGTCATATTTATTAAGTATTCGCATGAGGCCGTGATCCTTTTGATTCGGCTTGCCATCTTGGTAAAGTAGTACTTCTCTAAGATCTGTTCCTTATTCTCTCGCGGATTCCTGTGAGCCCTTTTGTGCTCATTTTCAATAATTCCGCAAATTCTATCCTCATTGCTGACGTCTTCCACAACCCTTTGCGTTATTCTGATTTTGTAAAGTGAAAAATATTCTAGGTAAATATCTTGAAGTAACTGTATATGGTTTTATGGAATTTTGATTCCATTGATGACCGAAGGGTTGAGGCGTTCCTTTAATATTTGGGTTAATACGTCCTTTTCCATTGTCGCTATTGCAACATAATGTCTCAGAAAACCAGGATGTGGATTTTCAGTTATTATGGTCCCATTTCCTTCACGGATTATTAGTTGGTTTCGGAAAACGTTTAATGGAACTTCTACGTAAGGAATTAGATCTGATGCGTCCTGGGTTCCACTATGGATGGTTCCTATCTCACTTGCCGTCTTAGTTGTTGAATCATCAACTGCTGCCGCAGCTCTCGAATCGTCACCTCCTTCACTAGCTGTTTCAATTGTCGAACCGTCATCGTGAACCGGAGAATCCGTTGTATGGTTTATTTGGCACTTCAATCTTGAAAGAGCATCTGCCACAGAATTTGATTTACCAGGAGTGTAAATCAATTCGTGGTTATACTCCTCGATTCTGGCCTTCCATCTCTTTAGCTTTGCGTTGTAGTTCTTACTTCCCAACGCAAACGTGAGCGGTTGATGGTCCGTGAAAATTCTTATCTTCCTTGCTCCATATAAATAAAATCTCAAATTGTCCAATGCCCATACTATGGCCAACATTTCCTTCTCGTTGGTCGCATAGTTCTCTTCAGTCTTGCTGAGAGATCTTGATATGAAAGCGATGGGTCGGTCCTTGCCATGCTCTCCTTGAGACAGAACTCCTCCAGATATCAGATGAAAGTAACAATTTTTTTAAATTGTCAAACGCCTCTAAGGAGTCTGTATCCATTTTAATGCGTATGTTCCTACACTGATTGGCCCTTATTTGCGCATTTTCACCTCTGGTAAGATTTGTTAAAGGTTTTGCAACTTTTGCGTAATCGCGAATGAATTTTCGATAGTAAGAAGTCATTCCTAAGAAACTTTTTAACTCTTTCAACGTTTGCGGTGGTGAAAGAGCCTCAATTGCCCTTATTTTTGAAGAATCAGGTTTGATCCCATCTGATGTAATTACATATCCAAGAAATTCCACTTCGGTCCTCATGAACTTAGTTTTTTCTAAGTTGACACGTAAATTAGATTCAGCCAGCCTTTTAAACACAGTTTCAACATTTATTATGTGCTCGTTCATATCCTTACCAAAAACGATTATATCGTCGATGTATACATAGAAAATTTTCCCAATATATTCCTTCAGTGCATCGTCAATCATCCTCTGGAATATGGCAGGTGCGTTTTTCAAACCAAACGGAAGTCTTAAGAATTCGTATTTTCCGTTCATAGTCGAGAACGCTGTTTTTGGTATGTCCGCTTCCTTCATTGGAATCTGATGGAATCCTGACGTCAAATCAATGGTTGTAAAATACCTTGCATAACCTAGGCTAGCTAACGTGGAATTTATGTCAGGAATTGGATAGGCGTCAGAGACTGTAACCGCATTCAAACGCTTAAAATCAATGACCATCCTGTATTGTTTTTCTCCGGAAGGCTTAGGTTTCTTTGGAACCACCCATATTGGAGAATTATAAGGGCTTCTTGAAGGACGAATGATGCCTTCATCGAGTAGTCCGGCAATTTGGCTTTGCACTTCCTTCCTCATGTTAACAGGATAAGGATAAGATTTTGTATATATGGGTTCTGAGGTGGTAGTTTTATTTCAGCCCTAATATCTGTTTTAATATTTGTATTTGCATCTAAAGGCTCAAATAATTTAGAAAATTTGTCAATAAGAGAGATGATAGCCAACAATGCTTCCCTGGGGACTCCTGCTAATTCAATGTGATGAATGCTATTAGCTTTCATATTTTTTAGGGGTATTTCAATATTTCCGTGTATCGTAAGGGTGTGTTTTTTCCTATCTATGACGGCCTCGAGTTGTTTCAAGGTATCATCACCTATAATGCCGTCGAAAGAGTCGAGTCCTGGAAGCACGTAAAACGTAATCAAGGCATCACTCCCCACGTTTTGGAAAAACTTACCCGAAACTTTTTTGTTAATTTCTATTGGTCCTGCTGCTGTATTAACTGAAAATGATGGGCCTACTGGGATTGAACCAGCTGCTAAACTAGTTTTAATAAAATTTTTATTTGCCCCAGTATCAATTAAGAAGGTTAGTGGGTTACTGGATCCTATCTTGCAGGTAAGGTATGGTATACTGGAACAAGGGCGACTACCTAATACTTTTTCTTTCATATAAAAAAAGCTGGTGGGCCGTTTGTCATAAGATTTGACTGCTGGTTCGGGTCATCGGTTTCAACCGCTGTAACTTCTGCTTGCAAGTTGTTTAACCTCGGATGCTTTAGTATTGCACCGGATGAAGAAGAGGCCTCTTTTTTGAATACATTGTTGTTTGAAGGCCGGTTCATGTAGTTAATCTGCCCTGTCTGAATAGACCTATCGACATCCATTTTTTCGACAGGTTGAGGTGCAAATGGTCGATTTGCGTGTTGACCGTACCCTCTATAATTTCCCTGAAACCTATTATTATATTGTCTATTTCCCCAATTATTATTTAATCGTGGACGAGGAGGCAGAGGTGGGCACCGGTCTCCACGCGTCATTCCGTTTGTGGGAACTACAACCCTATTTGGCGTATTTACGTGGATTATTTTATTTCTTAAGGTCAAGTTTTGCATATCTAAGCAGGATGAATATGCTTCGGGCAGTGTTCGGGGTTTTTATACAATTAACATTCGGGATAGTTCAGCATCCAGACCTCGGATGAATACGTCTAGGGCCCTGTTCCTATACGTCTCCGTCAAAACGTCAACAGTTTCCTGCGAATAGTCATCACACCTTAATTTATTCACAATTAGTGAAAGTTGGTGATTCACCGTGGCATAAAATTCGTCCAGTTTCGACCCCTTCTGCATCAACTGATTCAGTTGGTGTTCCATTGTGCGAATGTCCCTTTTGTCAGCGTAATGAAGAGACAAAACCCTTTTTATCTCTGACCAATCACCATCGAGTATGTTGTATCAGATTAGAGCCGATTCAGCACTGCCTCGAATTTTCTGTCTAATGTGCTGTAGTATCGAGCGGAACAGTGGCTTTTCCCTAACAACCTCATAATCCTTGAGGATTGTTTCCACGCAGTGGGCCCACGAGATGTATTGAGAGGGGTTTCCATCGAACACCTGCAGTTCCCTGACACAATCAGGGAGTCTGCCTATCTCCTTTAATTCCTGTTCGTTCATAGGCCCATGCGAAATTATTGCGGATGGCCTTACAGGCTGCACCGTCTCTGTGCCTAACTCTACTTGACCAACTCGTCCCTCGATTCTGCGTAGGTCCTGCTCTAGGCCAGCCCCATGGTTTTCGATTCCCCCGAGACGCGCCTCTATTCTTCTAATTTGCTCAAGTAGAGCATTGATACCTCATTTAGTTCATTTACCTTGGTCGTTAAAGCGTCCATGGCACAACAGTTGCTATATTTTTATTTTTAAACAAAGATGTCTTCAGATCACTCTTGAAAAGATATTGCAGGACTGCAAACCTGTTAACACATTGGCATATTTGAAGAGAATATCGGCCTAGGTGTTTAGGTGCGCGATATTTTCTAGCCAAAGTAACTAATGCAATATCCTTCACTGGTATTGTCATCTCCGCTAGTGTTCTTATGTGTACTATTGGAGTGAGCTTTTTTGTTTGTCTTTAATTTTATTTTTCTATATAAGCTGGAATTCTCGCGGGAGTTCGCAGCTTGGTTTCTAGTTTTTTATTGTTTTTTGTTTTTATTTTTATTCATCAAATAAACTGGTTAGAGATTCTTACCACTGGAGGGGGGAATCTCTAGGTCTATTTGATGTTCCTGTGTCTGCGAAACCCCTTACCACTGGTGGGGTGAGCGCCGCTGCACAGGTTTAAATTGATTCAGCAAAGAAACTTATCTAGAGACTCCTACCACTGGTGGGAGAGTCTCCAAGTTTCCTCGGTAGTCTTATCCTGCAAAACCTACAACCACGGTTGGGAAGATGTCTTGCATTACAAGCTATTTTTGTTATATTTGTTATTTAAACTTTTTTACCAGTTGTGAAGGGTCCTGTTGCGAGAACTTCCACATTTAAGTGGGTTATCCTTTATTCAAAAACCCACATTTTAAGTGGGTCCTTGCTCGGGCGCCAGTTAACGAGTGCACCTCAGTGCACTCGAAAAAATTAAAGTTGGGAGCCGGCCACAGGCTCCTTGTTCTACCTGCAAATTAAATAAGAACTCAAAAGATTAAGTTTATAAGCTTTATTACCATCCAGTTCGGTCGTCGAATTAAAAGTGATTCTTAATTGTTAGTTTAAGTATAAAGATAATTATTTCCTAAGCTAGCTTAACCCTAATTTGTTGACGCTGCGCTTCCCACAGGTTGAATTAGCGACGTCGCTTCAGCGATGTTATCAGCCTGAGCTCGTGGATTATATTTCGACTGCATGCGCGTGGCTGCCTGGAATTCTGGTTTGTCGCAAAATGAGCTAGCCAGCGTGTGTTAACTGCCCCCTTTAAATATCTGCGTCCCTGGGTTTGTGGGTTGGCCGAGAACAGGAAATTTAATGGTTGTAGTTAGCTTCCTCCAAATAGTATAGCAGACAGCAGCAAGGACTGACAACAGGACTGCATCAACGATTAGTGAAGAGTGAAAATTCTGCCCAAGCTTCTTGAGATGGTGGATATTCTCTATGCTGAGCCCGTGAATGTAGTCCAAATTCAACTTGAGACCAATGTTCGTTAGATTGACTAGTGCGGGTGGTAATGCCTGCAGCATACTTGCCGATTTGCTTGTAAATGACTGGTTTCCAACAGAAATAGTTTCGTTGTTAAACAAGATGACAAATATTCCGTTGAGGTCTCTGGAATCGCTTTCGCTTTGAACTTTCCCTTGAAAATTCGTCAAGAAAAGTGTAGTTTCTCCGCCTCTTAGTAATTTAGCCAGGCATCCGTCTTTAGGTAGTTTGTCCAAGGATTTTGCAGAGCAGATGGATGTGTTGCTTATGGATGGACAATTTTCTTTTATAACAAAGATTTCCTGTTGGTTCATCAAGATTTTTTCGTAGGCTAACGCAACATGTTGCCCATTCAATAAAGCTGCTCGTGTTATTAACAGGCGATAACTTTCCGGTTTTACTTTAGGCATTGACAGCACATATAAGAGCATAGTTCCATTAGAGTAAACTGACGCTGACCCATATTCAACAGCTTCAATAACATTTTGGTATGGTAGAGAGTCTTCCTCTGCGATTAATGGATTAATTTCCTCTCGATCCAGCAGATTCGTATTTATGGTACCAGTTTTTGCCATTTGAAAGGCCCGCACTACCTCCGATACTTGCTCCTTCAGAATCAGTACTTTACTAATATCTAGCAGCTCTAGATTTTCTTCGCTAATATTTTTGCTGATGGTATTGATGTGTGCCATCATTTCATTTGCCTTCCCAATCGCTTCACGAGTAGTATTGAAGAGTTTTTCATTCACCAGATATTGTTTGTTGTTGTTAGTTATTATCTCATTTTGGCTTCTAAGGATGTTATCCCAGTCTACAGCATCTGGTGAACCAGCGATCCACTTCCAGGCAGAATCAATCCAATCAATAGAGCGTGTCCTTCTTATTTTGTTTTTCTGTAGTTCATCAAGGCGCAACCCGGTCTGATTTAGATGAAATAGCAGCACCGATCTGATTGCCTCATTTTTTACCTCATATCGTGCTGACTCAATTAATTTCATTAAGGCCGTGTTGAAGTAGTCGAGGTCTATTATGTGAATACGGCTGAAGTGCCCGTTTATGATCCAGCCATGTCCATGTTCAATTGTCACCAATGGGGAATTGTAGCTATAGATGTTAAAGCCGGAAACGCCGGATACTAAGATCAATCTATCCTTACAATAATTAAAAAGATTTTTACATTAAATTTTAAATAAAATATATTTCATATTCACAGGTGTCGCGAAGACTATTTATTGTTTAAATTTTCTCGATATAGAATTTGTTTCTCATTAGATTTTTACTATTTCCTATATAAAAGATAAAGTTTTTATTCTCGTGAGACCTGTGAGTTGAATAAATATTTCAGTCCTTAAAATAAGAAAACCTATTAAAAATAGCGTAAGATTTGAAATTACTTGTAAATTTTTTTGAATTTTTATATGTAACTATTTATATGTGCTTTCGTTTTTCTGATATTTTTTATTTCTTGTTACGCTTAAAAAATGTTGGTATTTAGTGCTTATGATTTTCAGAATATATCTGCACTTTTCTTTTTTGTTATCTAGATGTTTGCGCCTTTTTAATACCCATGTTCCTATATTATTATTTTTTTATTTTTTGATTTTTTTCTTAAAGAATATTTTATCTAATTTTTTGTATTTTTTGTGTGCTATTTTGCATTGCAAGTTATTCTTTTTTATTTTTCATTGTGCTTTCCTTCTTAAATGAAATTTCATAATATTTTGTGCTTTTAATTAAGAATAGTTATTCTTGTGCCTTAAACATTTTTATCTAATGATTTGTTTAAATTTATTTGTGATCTAAAGACTTATTATTTTTATTTTTTTTTATTTTTGTGCCACAACTAATTTCTAGTGAGTCCCCGTAGTTTTAATTGCGTTTTATGAATTCTCCTGCCTGTGCCAGTTTCTATGGTTACCTTATTATCTTTTCCTATTTTTTCCTTTTTATAGAGAGCCTTCTGTTTTCCCTTAATTTGTCTGTCCTTCACGTATACAACATCACCTTGTCTAAACTTCCGTTCAATTTTTCTTTTCGAGTTTAGCCGGAGGTTCCTTGCCTCTTGGTTTTTCCTAATTTGCTCCCTAATTTCTTTGTGAACCCTACCACGAAAATCGTTCAGTTGTTGGTAGTTAATCTTTTGAGTGCGGTTAAAGAATATATCGCTAGGTTTCCTCTTCGTTACTGAGTGAACCGTATTGTTATAGCGGTCAACAGCGATGTAAAGCAGCTCTTTTGGACGAGTTTCTCTAACTTCCTTATGAAGACAACGATATATTTCTATAATAGTTGAATGGAATTTTTCGACCTGGCCATTTACCTCACTCCTTTGTATTGGAGTTTGATAAAGTTCTATACCTAGACCCCTAATATAGTTTGACACCAATGGACTCATAAACCCTCTCTCGTTGTTTGTGACTATCATTTTTAATGTTGTAAAATAGTGCAAAACTTTTGCAAGCTTGGACCGCAGTGTAGTTGATGATTTATTTTTTATATGGAACATTTTTGCAAATTTTGAAAATTTGTCTATGCAGGATAAGAATTTGTGGCCTTGAATCTCAAAAATACCAATATGAACTATTTCGGATGGATAGCTAGGAACCGGTGTGTCCTTAAGTGGTGGTACCGGAGGATGTCTGTCATATTTATTAAGTATTCGCATGAGGCCGTGATCCTTTTGATTCGGCTTGCCATCTTGGTAAAGTAGTACTTCTCTAAGATCTGTTCCTTATTCTCTCGCGGATTCCTGTGAGCCCTTTTGTGCTCATTTTCAATAATTCCGCAAATTCTATCCTCATTGCTGACGTCTTCCACAACCCTTTGCGTTATTCTGATTTTGTAAAGTGAAAAATATTCTAGGTAAATATCTTGAAGTAACTGTATATGGTTTTATGGAATTTTGATTCCATTGATGACCGAAGGGTTGAGGCGTTCCTTTAATATTTGGGTTAATACGTCCTTTTCCATTGTCGCTATTGCAACATAATGTCTCAGAAAACCAGGATGTGGATTTTCAGTTATTATGGTCCCATTTCCTTCACGGATTATTAGTTGGTTTCGGAAAACGTTTAATGGAACTTCTACGTAAGGAATTAGATCTGATGCGTCCTGGGTTCCACTATGGATGGTTCCTATCTCACTTGCCGTCTTAGTTGTTGAATCATCAACTGCTGCCGCAGCTCTCGAATCGTCACCTCCTTCACTAGCTGTTTCAATTGTCGAACCGTCATCGTGAACCGGAGAATCCGTTGTATGGTTTATTTGGCACTTCAATCTTGAAAGAGCATCTGCCACAGAATTTGATTTACCAGGAGTGTAAATCAATTCGTGGTTATACTCCTCGATTCTGGCCTTCCATCTCTTTAGCTTTGCGTTGTAGTTCTTACTTCCCAACGCAAACGTGAGCGGTTGATGGTCCGTGAAAATTCTTATCTTCCTTGCTCCATATAAATAAAATCTCAAATTGTCCAATGCCCATACTATGGCCAACATTTCCTTCTCGTTGGTCGCATAGTTCTCTTCAGTCTTGCTGAGAGATCTTGATATGAAAGCGATGGGTCGGTCCTTGCCATGCTCTCCTTGAGACAGAACTCCTCCAGATATCAGATGAAAGTAACAATTTTTTTAAATTGTCAAACGCCTCTAAGGAGTCTGTATCCATTTTAATGCGTATGTTCCTACACTGATTGGCCCTTATTTGCGCATTTTCACCTCTGGTAAGATTTGTTAAAGGTTTTGCAACTTTTGCGTAATCGCGAATGAATTTTCGATAGTAAGAAGTCATTCCTAAGAAACTTTTTAACTCTTTCAACGTTTGCGGTGGTGAAAGAGCCTCAATTGCCCTTATTTTTGAAGAATCAGGTTTGATCCCATCTGATGTAATTACATATCCAAGAAATTCCACTTCGGTCCTCATGAACTTAGTTTTTTCTAAGTTGACACGTAAATTAGATTCAGCCAGCCTTTTAAACACAGTTTCAACATTTATTATGTGCTCGTTCATATCCTTACCAAAAACGATTATATCGTCGATGTATACATAGAAAATTTTCCCAATATATTCCTTCAGTGCATCGTCAATCATCCTCTGGAATATGGCAGGTGCGTTTTTCAAACCAAACGGAAGTCTTAAGAATTCGTATTTTCCGTTCATAGTCGAGAACGCTGTTTTTGGTATGTCCGCTTCCTTCATTGGAATCTGATGGAATCCTGACGTCAAATCAATGGTTGTAAAATACCTTGCATAACCTAGGCTAGCTAACGTGGAATTTATGTCAGGAATTGGATAGGCGTCAGAGACTGTAACCGCATTCAAACGCTTAAAATCAATGACCATCCTGTATTGTTTTTCTCCGGAAGGCTTAGGTTTCTTTGGAACCACCCATATTGGAGAATTATAAGGGCTTCTTGAAGGACGAATGATGCCTTCATCGAGTAGTCCGGCAATTTGGCTTTGCACTTCCTTCCTCATGTTAACAGGATAAGGATAAGATTTTGTATATATGGGTTCTGAGGTGGTAGTTTTATTTCAGCCCTAATATCTGTTTTAATATTTGTATTTGCATCTAAAGGCTCAAATAATTTAGAAAATTTGTCAATAAGAGAGATGATAGCCAACAATGCTTCCCTGGGGACTCCTGCTAATTCAATGTGATGAATGCTATTAGCTTTCATATTTTTTAGGGGTATTTCAATATTTCCGTGTATCGTAAGGGTGTGTTTTTTCCTATCTATGACGGCCTCGAGTTGTTTCAAGGTATCATCACCTATAATGCCGTCGAAAGAGTCGAGTCCTGGAAGCACGTAAAACGTAATCAAGGCATCACTCCCCACGTTTTGGAAAAACTTACCCGAAACTTTTTTGTTAATTTCTATTGGTCCTGCTGCTGTATTAACTGAAAATAATGGGCCTACTGGGATTGAACCAGCTGCTAAACTAGTTTTAATAAAATTTTTATTTGCCCCAGTATCAATTAAGAAGGTTAGTGGGTTACTGGATCCTATCTTGCAGGTAAGGTATGGTATACTGGAACAAGGGCGACTACCTAATACTTTTTCTTTCATATAAAAAAAGCTGGTGGGCCGTTTGTCATAAGATTTGACTGCTGGTTCGGGTCATCGGTTTCAACCGCTGTAACTTCTGCTTGCAAGTTGTTTAACCTCGGATGCTTTAGTATTGCACCGGATGAAGAAGAGGCCTCTTTTTTGAATACATTGTTGTTTGAAGGCCGGTTCATATAGTTAATCTGCCATGTCTGAATAGACCTATCGACATCCCTTTTTTCGACAGGTTGAGGTGCAAATGGTCGATTTGCGTGTTGACCGTACCCTCTATAATTTCCCTGAAACCTATTATTATATTGTCTATTTCCCCAATTATTATTTAATCGTGGACGAGGAGGCAGAGGTGGGCACCGGTCTCCACGCGTCATTCCGTTTGTGGGAACTACAACCCTATTTGGCGTATTTACGTGGATTATTTTATTTCTTAAGGTCAAGTTTTGCATATCTAAGCAGGATGAATATGCTTCGGGCAGTGTTCGGGGTTTTTATACAATTAACATTCGGGATAGTTCAGCATCCAGACCTCGGATGAATACGTCTAGGGCCCTGTTCCTATACGTCTCCGTCAAAACGTCAACAGTTTCCTGCGAATAGTCATCACACCTTAATTTATTCACAATTAGTGAAAGTTGGTGATTTACCGTGGCATAAAATTCGTCCAGTTTCGACCCCTTCTGCATCAACTGATTCAGTTGGTGTTCCATTGTGCGAATGTCCCTTTTGTCAGCGTAATGAAGAGACAAAACCCTTTTTATCTCTGACCAATCACCATCGAGTATGTTGTATCAGATTAGAGCCGATTCAGCACTGCCTCGAATTTTCTGTCTAATGTGCTGTAGTATCGAGCGGAACAGTGGCTTTTCCCTAACAACCTCATAATCCTTGAGGATTGTTTCCACGCAGTGGGCCCACGAGATGTATTGAGAGGGGTTTCCATCGAACACCTGCAGTTCCCTGACACAATCAGGGAGTCTGCCTATCTCCTTTAATTCCTGTTCGTTCATAGGCCCATGCGAAATTATTGCGGATGGCCTTACAGGCTGCACCGTCTCTGTGCCTAACTCTACTTGACCAACTCGTCCCTCGATTCTGCGTAGGTCCTGCTCTAGGCCAGCCCCATGGTTTTCGATTCCCCCGAGACGCGCCTCTATTCTTCTAATTTGCTCAAGTAGAGCATTGATACCTCATTTAGTTCATTTACCTTGGTCGTTAAAGCGTCCATGGCACAACAGTTGCTATATTTTTATTTTTAAACAAAGATGTCTTCAGATCACTCTTGAAAAGATATTGCAGGACTGCAAACCTGTTAACACATTGGCATATTTGAAGAGAATATCGGCCTAGGTGTTTAGGTGCGCGATATTTTCTAGCCAAAGTAACTAATGCAATATCCTTCACTGGTATTGTCATCTCCGCTAGTGTTCTTATGTGTACTATTGGAGTGAGCTTTTTTGTTTGTCTTTAATTTTATTTTTCTATATAAGCTGGAATTCTCGCGGGAGTTCGCAGCTTGGTTTCTAGTTTTTTATTGTTTTTTGTTTTTATTTTTATTCATCAAATAAACTGGTTAGAGATTCTTACCACTGGAGGGGGAATCTCTAGGTCTATTTGATGATCCTGTGTCTGCGAAACCCCTTACCACTGGTGGGGTGAGCGCCGCTGCACAGGTTTAAATTGATTCAGCAAAGAAACTTATCTAGAGACTCCTACCACTGGTGGGAGAGTCTCCAAGTTTCCTCGGTAGTCTTATCCTGCAAAACCTACAACCACGGTTGGGAAGATGTCTTGCATTACAAGCTATTTTTGTTATATTTGTTATACAAACTTTTTTACCAGTTGTGAAGGGTCCTGTTGCGAGAACTTCCACATTTAAGTGGGTTATCCTTTATTCAAAAACCCACATTTTAAGTGGGTCCCTGCTCGGGCGCCAGTTAACGAGTGCACCTCAGTGCACTCGAAAAAATTAAAGTTGGGAGCCGGCCACAGGCTCCTTGTTCTACCTGCAAATTAAATAAGAACTCAAAAGATTAAGTTTATAAGCTTTATTACCATCCAGTTCGGTCGTCGAATTAAAAGTGATTCTTAATTGTTAGTTTAAGTATAAAGATAATTATTTCCTAAGCTAGCTTAACCCTAATTTGTTGACGCTGCGCTTCCCACAGGTTGAATTAGCGACGTCGCTTCAGCGATGTTATCAGCCTGAGGTGACCGTGAGCTCGTGGATCATATTTCGACTGCATGCGCGTGGCTGTCTGCAATTCTGGTTTGTCGCAAAATGAGCTAGCCAGCGTGTGTTAACTTGAATGAAGGCTATTTTGTGATTAATGATCTAGTTGAATTAGATTCTAATTCTTATCATGTTATGTCTGTGATAATTTATACAAACCTAAATATGCGAATAGTCTGAATATTGTTCATCAAAATATACGTAGTCTACGTCATAACTTTGATAATTTCTTAGCACACTTAAATTCTTTTGTTAATAAGCCGGATTTTATTTTTTTTGACAGAAACTGATAGATACAAAATTCCTGATTACAATTTGGTTGCATGTTGTAATAATGATTATGCCTCTGGTGGTGTAGCTTTATTTTTGAAGAGTATATGTAGAATTATAATAGACGTACTGTAAAGTAACGAAATGTTGTCAACTGTCAATGGGACTGGACGTAATGTAAGAAAACGTTGTAGCAATTATAATAGGCGTAAATAAATTACGTTGTCGTAAATAATTGCACATTCCCGTACAAGTTCAATTAAAACTTCGTCATCCATAGCTGTGGATATATAGAAATATCACATTAATAACGAAAACTCAACAAAAAGCGTAGTTCAGCAATACAAAATAGCGCAATAATAAAATCTAACTTCAATGTTTAGTTGCTCATTGAACAGGCATAATGTAAAGTAACGTAGAGATCAAAATTCAACGGATCTATATGTCCCGTTACATTACGTTATGCTTATTATAATCACTTGTATAAGAAAGTATTTGGGCCTATTCTGCCAGATCTGTTATTCTGTTATGAATTTTCTGTTATGAATCATAAAAGATTCCGAACATAAAAGATCTGTTGAAATTGGTATTCTGCCTTTCGATCTTTTATGGTACCCTGTTATCTATCTTCGAAATCAAAAATCTATTACAATTCCGTTTACTTCTGTTATGAAGCAGCTGATTGCTGTCAATAAATTTAAAAGTAAATTAATGCAAGTTAAAGAAGTTTTGCTTTTAACGTGTATATTGCAAATATTTTTACAAAATTAGCACAAAAGAAGAGCCGTGCTTTGTTGATGTGATTAAATTGCTTGTTTTAAATTAATGTTGGACTGGGAGGACGACCCAGAACAGAAGCTTAAGTTTCAATAAAAGTCGTGACTGACGCAGTTATGGTGAAGGTAGAAGGTAGTGAAGGAAGAGGCAGAGGTGTGACCGCGTAGGTTACAAACATAAAGAGCAACTTGGATACGAACATGTTGCAGTGGTCAAAACGCTATTCGAATGACAATTGTCGTGGAGGTGATAGTGGTAGTTCATCCTACCAACGACAAGATATTGAATGCAGGAGGAAGTTGGAATTGGGGTCAGAAGTTGAAAAAATGGAAAAAATAATTTGGACTTTCAGCTTAATATATAAAAACATGATTTATTCGCCAGCAGCTCTTTTTGCATTTATCTCAATATTATGTATGTGTATAACTACTTTAAAAAATTTTAAAAAAGGTCATTTTAGCTTAAAGTAAAATACTACCAAAATGTTAAGTGTGTAGAAGGTAATTTCCCCTTCTACGAAGTTATCGCGGCGATTTTTAATACATTTTTTAATTAATTTTTATCTTTTAAACTATAGGAGACAAACGTTTTTTAACCTTTTGCATTAAGAAGACTGAAAATCATTGACAACAACTTGCATCTTGTTTTATTCGTAGTAAAATATAAGAAAAACTACAATTATTTACCTGGAAAACGTAACTTTGTTGAATTTTATATCCCAAACCATAAGAGACCCACAATTTTTTTTGCACCATTGCATTTAGGAGACCAAAATACATATGAAAAAATACAAAAAAAAGGGGTGTGGGCTCTAAAGTGGAATTATTATCAAATAAATATATGTAATTCCTAACAGTTTTCAGTTAGTTACTTTGTAGGAGGTTGGCGTGTTTTTATGCTATTTTGTCAAATTTTAAATATATGGTGATAATTTTAGATGAAAAGCTTATGTACAAAATTTTACGCTATTACATTAGATTTAGTGGCATTTAAAGAGATTTCACCGATTTTATAGTTACTAAGTATGGAAGGTGGGCGTGTTTTTCATCTGATTTTGATAAATTTCAATCATATGGTGAATTTTTGCGACCGATGCTTATGCATAGTCAAACAGATTACGTTCTCTTCCTTGAACAGAGAATAAAAATTAAATTCTGATAAAAAGCAGAAAAATGTATCTGTTATTCTGATTTCATAACAGATTTGTTCATGTAGAATACCAATTCAAGATAATTCAGGCCAAAATGTTCACTTCCTAAAAATGTTTTACGAGATTTTTAACAGTTCTAAAAATCTGCTATGATTTATAACAGATTTCATAAAAAACTGTCGTGCAGATTACCAATTCTTATCTCGTAACAGATTTTTTGACAGTTCAAAAATTTGTATGTGAAATTATAACAGAATAACAGAATTTTTTGAATTTTTTGAATTTTCAGAAGCTTTTGGTTCTGTGATCGAATTGACAGTTTCTGATCCCTGCCTTATATGCTTTAGCATTGAGGGTTGCGTGAATATGACCAGGTCTAATACTAGTGATGGTAAAATTGTCTCGTGTACTGACTTTTTGGCTCAGATCTATTTTGATGGAATCTTGGAATGACGTTTACAATTGCAATTGCCCTTCTGAAGCTTTTAGTACTTTTCTTAGCAATCTGCAAATGCACTTTGATCAGTGTTCTCGTTTACATGTTCAAAGGAAAAAGGGCATAATAAAACTAAAACCATGGATAACTGACGACCTTGTTTGCAAAATAAATGAGAAAAATCTATACAGAAAACTAAAAAAGCACCAATATAATGAACGGCTTAGACTCCGTTATAAAGTTGCATGCAAAGAAATTGAAAAAGAGGTTTCCAAGGCTAAAACTGTGTCTTACAAGGATAGGTTTCATAGGTTTAGAGGTAACCCTAATAGCATGTTTTCACGACACCTTGAATTACTTAATTCGGCTCTCATTCGTAATTCGAGGGTCAATTATGTTCCGAACTAAGTAATTCGCCATACAATATTTGACAACCTGAATTAATAATTCAGTTTGAATTACCATCCGAATGACGTAAAAATCGGTTTCTTCTCTAATTTTGATCGAAAACTGCATTTCTATAGAAGAAGAAAGAAAAACAAAACAAATAGATGTCAGCAGTCAAAGTGAGTATTTTTGTTTTAAAATTAATTTAAATAATAAATAAACATTTTACAGCTCTCTGCAACCCCTGTTTCTGTAACTCCGCCAACATTTTCACCAGTATGTGGATGGATCATTCTTCTCCAAATCCAGGTCGGTCGCAACATCACCCACGGCTCCGATGCAGTCGAGTCTGTCAACAAGGAAATTGGTTTGTGGTTCACTGAAAAGGAGCTCACCGGCTGGACACCAGCGGCCGTGAAATGGGTGCACGAATAAATGAATCATTGCATCAATGCAGTGCATCTCAGTGCTGCACAGTTGGTGTAGAATTTGCATTTGTCTTATTTTGTGATAAGCAGAAGGATGTAATCTTTACTACCTAATTTTAGTATATGGCTATTCTTGCGGCATCCTCGCAGCTCGTCCATCTTATGTGAAATGTGAATTGTTTTTATATATGTATATTTATGTATGATAAATGTTTAAAATGCAGCTAACAATTAAAGTTAAAAATTGAAGTTAAAAATTAAAGAAAACAATTAAAATAATTTTGTTATCTCTTTTAAATAGGCGTCCTTCGGGTGCTGCTTAGGAACTACAATCCTCAGTAAGTCTAACACGCTGTATACAGTTCTTCTGGATATAAAATTATTTTTAAAAGGTGGACGCTCAAGTGTGCATAATACGTGAAATGTAATATCTTCAAAAGTTATGCATGCATTTTATGATAAATTTACAATAAACTTGAAGTTTTAGTGAATTTAACTCCTAAACCAAACTATAGAGACAATTTTTGTATTCATATTTAGGCTAAGGAGGCCCAAATACATTTAATATAAAAAAATAAAAATATTCGGGCCATAAAGTAAAATTATGTCAATAAAATTAACAAAGAACAGCTGTCAAACCGAATTACGATTGCTTCGTGAGAACGGGGTTACTCGCAATCGTATTTCACAGACCGAATTACTGAATTCAGAGTGTCGTGAGAACATGCTATAAGAGAGAATGGCATGTTATTGATGAAATATTGCGTAGAGATGGATGTAATAATAACATTAGTAATCTTATAAATGATGTTCCAACCTCTAGTACCCGTGAAATGGCTGAGGGTTTTAATTAATTTTTCGCTAACATTGGTGTAAATATTACTAGTTTTGTAAATAATGATCGCTTTTCCTGTAATTGCTTTCTTAATGATAGATGTTATCCAAATAGCTTCACGTTTTCGCAGATTTCCTCATTTGAAATATATAAAATCATCCTGTCCCTAAATAACTCTAATTCCTCTACTTATGACTGTTTTTCAAGTAACGTTATAAAAAAAAATTGCCTTTAATATTACAGATATTTTAGCGTATATTTTTAATTTCAGCGTTTTCTCTGGCGTTTTTCTTGAGCTCTTACAAAAATGTGGTTGGCTTGCTGTTATTTAAGAAAGGTGTACGATCTTGTACATCTTGGGAATCTGGAGGAAGGTGTACGATCTTGAGGGAATCTGGGGGCGAACCTTAACAATGTAACATGTCTGAGTGTCTCAACCTGGCGAGGCCAGCATAATCTTTGTGAAATCGCCTCAAGTCGACTCAAACCGCCACGTGGTGTTTCCTGGGCAACGTCAAAACTGACAACCGTTAGTTTGGCGGCTAATCTGAGCGGCGGGCCCCCTTAGGCTTAAAATTGGTTGTGCTTCGGGTTTGAAGCCCACCCGTAAAAACCCATTTCAATGAAAACAAATAATAATAGAAGAAAACTGATCCCCAAATCTGATGACGACTACCGCAAACGAAAAACTGATAATGATTTACGGATATGCACCTGGAATGTTCGAACCCTTAATTGGGAAGGTCTCTATCCAACTGAATGATGTCTTGGAAAGATCCAAAGCTGATATCACTGCTATCCAAGAAATGCGATGGAAGGGACAGGGTTGCATTCGGCATGCACCGTGTGATATCTACTACAGCGGCCATGCGGAGAAGCACGAGTTTGGATGCGGATTTGTAGATACAAGAGACTACGGCCCCACGTCCTGCGATTCACACCTGTGAACGAACGACTTGCCATAATCCGCATCAAGGTAAAATTTTTTAATATAAGCCTAATATGTGCGCACGCTCCGACAGAAGACAAGAACGATAAGATCAAGGAAATTTTCTACGAGCACCTTGAAAATGCTTACGAGCTCTGCCCCCGTCACGACGTAAAAATCGTGCTTGGTGACTTCAACGCTAAGGTGGGCAAGGGAAATATTTTTGGTCCAACAGTCCGAAAGTTCAGCCTCCACGACAACACCTCCGATAACGGAATGAGGCTGATTGAATTCGCCGCAGCACGAAACATGGTAGTAAGTAGCAATAGATTCAAGCATCTCAATATTCATAAAGCCACCTGGATGTCCCCAGATCACAAAACCAAAAATCAAATTGATCACGTTTTGATCGACGTGTATTGGATGTACGCACGATCCGTGGTGCAAACATTGACTCGGATCACTATCTTGTTGTAGCCAAGATCCGTACACGTCTTAGCTGCGCACAGCTTATACACGCAACCCTACACAGAGAAAGCTAGACGTCGACAAGCTGCAATCGAAACAGACAGCCGATGCTTTCGATACTCGACTCTCACTCCTGCTTCAAAGCACTCCTAAAATCGATGATATATGCGCACAGTGGACACACATTTCCCACTCCATGCGTGCGGCTTCTCAAGAGGTGATTGGCTACCACCGCCCTCGTCGAAACCAGTGGTACGACCAGGAGTGTCGCGACACCACTGCAAAGAAAGACGCCACCTACAAAGCCACCCTGCAGTCGGTTGTAACGCGCGCTGCTAAGGAGCGATACAAAGAAAAGAGGAGGGGAAAAGAGAAGTATTTTCAGGCAGAAAAAAGAGAGGCAGAAAAGCGCGAGGAGGAGAAGATTGAGATGTATGGTGACAGGAATGAGGCCCGAAAATTTTTCGAAAAAATAAGACGCCTTGCCGATGGTTTTAAAACCGGGGCCTCTTCCTGCAAGGATGAAAACGGGAATCTAGTGACAGATGTCCAGAGTACACTGACGTTTTGGAGGGCACAATCCCGCCAATAGAGATGATATTCCGGAAACCCCAATTTCGGATGACAGCGTCGAGGTTCCGCTGCCCGACTATGATGAAGTTCTGACAGGTATAGCTCGGCTTAAAAATAACAAAGCCGCGGGAGCTGATGGCTTACCTGCTGAGCTGTTTAAGAACGGAGGCGAAGCTCTACTTAAATGCATTCACGCGCTTCTATGCAGAATATGGTCGGAATAATGCATTCCGAACGATTGGAATCTCAGTGTGCTCTGCCCAATCCACAAGAAAGGCGATCCCTGTTCCAATTACTGTGAGATAAGCCTTCTTAATATCGCATATAAGGTCCTGTCGAGCGTTTTATGTGAAAGATTGAAGCCCATTGTAAACGAACTGATCGGACCTTAACAGTGTGGCTTCAGATTTGGAAAGTCCACCATCGATCAGATTTTCACGCTACGAAAAATCTTGAAGAAGACTCAAGAAAAACCTGTCGACACCCACCATCTTTTTGTCGACTACAAAGCCGCCTTTGACAGCCCAATAAAGAAGCACCTGTACTCCACCATGTCTGAATTTGGTATTCCTGCAAAACTAATACGACTTTGCAGGATGACACTGAGCAACACCAGCAGCGCAGTTAAAATCGGGAAGGACCTCTCCCCACCATCTATTACTAAACGAGGCTTCAGACAAGGTGATTCCTTATCGTGCGACTTTTTCAACCTAATGATGGAAAAGATCATCCGAGCTGCTGATCTGAGACGTAGTGGTACAATATTCTAAAAGAGTGTTATGCTGCTTGCGTATGCTGATGACATCGATATCATTTGCCATAATACGCGCGAAGTCAGTGCAGCATTTTCCAGATTAGAAAAAGAGTCAAGTCGAATGGGTCTGGCAGTGAATGCAGATAAGACGAAATACTTGGTGTCAACAAACAAACAGTCCCAGCGTCTTGGAACCCACGTTACCGTTGACAATACCTCCTTCGAGGTTGTGAAGGACTTCGTTTATCTGGGATCCAGCATAAACTCAACCAACGACATCAGCATTGAGATTAAACGAAGAATAACTCTTGCCAACATGTGTTACTTTGGGCTCAGTAGGCAATTGAGAAGCAGAGCCCTCTCTCGACGAACGAAAATCACGCTCTAAAAATCACTCATCATGCTCGTCCAACTTTATGCATTACAAACCTGGACGCTGAGCAGTTCAGATGAAAAGACTTTAGGAGTATTCGAGAGAAAGATTCTTCGTAAGATCTACGGACCAATCTGCGTCAATGGCAAGTACTTAATATGGTGGAATGATGAACTGTATGAGTTGTGCGCTGACATCGACATAGTCAAGCGCATTAAAATCGAACAGCTTCGCTAACTTGGTCATGTTCAGCGCATGAAAGACGATGCTCCAGTGAAGAAAGCATTCGATTTGGTACCCAGCGGCGGTCAACGTAGAAGACGACGACCGCATCTTCATTGGAAAGACCAAGCAGAGGACAACCTGACGAAGCTTGGAATTTCCAACTGGCGCCAGCAAGCGAAAGACAGAAATAGCTGGCGCAAATTCTTAGATGAGGCCAAGACCGACATACGGTTGTAGCGCCTACTAAGTAAGTAAGCAAGTAAGTACGATCTTGTATGAATAACTACCCAAGTAGAATTTTGCGACGACAGGTTACTTAAGACACATTTTTTACACGACAACGTTGCAGCGATACTGATTTGGAAAATATTTTGTGGGAAAAGTCCAAATAGTGGACGCAAATTATTATTATATTTTCTTAAAAATAAACATGAAACTGCTTTTATATTGTATTGTTAAGCTTTTTAACTATGTTTTATTGAGTGCTTACATTAAAAACTATTACTGAAACTTGTGTAAAACATTTTTTCCACAAATCTTTTTAAAACATTTTTTATTATTGTATGAAATAGTTGCAATATTTTCTGAATTCAGCTTGAGCTTAAATTTTTAAGAAGTTTTGGCTGTTATTTTACCGAAAATCTTCTTTCCCATCTACATTTAGCTCCAAATAATATCTAAAAACACTTAAGATTATGTTGTACTCCTATGTATTATATAAATTATAATTATAAAATAATTATATTTATGGCTGTAAACAAAATTGGCAACTCTGTAATGGATTTATACTAAAATGTGATGTCACTCCAAAGTAATTTTCACTAACACAATGTCGGCATTGTGTTGCACCACTTTCGAATCATAGTGGTCTTTGTATAAAATGTATTAAAATTAGAATTATATTGTTTCTCGACAAAATAAATTTTTTTTCAACAGAAATCCATTTGGTTTTCGACCTTGCAGAATTTCTGTTCGAAAATATATATTGGTGTGAATGAGGGTAAAACAATCGCATCTTTGTTTGTAGACATAACGAAGGCATTTGATACTGTACATCCTGAAATATTGTTGGACAAACTTTACAAGAGTGGTTTCCGAGGCTTCATGTTTTCTTGGTTTGCCTCTTGCTTGTCAAATAGACAGCAAGTGGTAAAAGCTGATGTTAGCGTTACTCCCAATATGTTTTTGAGCCCAAGTGTCCCACAAGGTCCTTTTTTGTGACCAATATTGTTTATCATCTATATAAACTCCATATTTTCTTTAAAATTGAAAAGCTCTATAACTGCATTTGCTGATGATATGGCGTGCTCCTTTACTTGCAAATCTCTTCATGATCTATACTCTGATTTTAATCATGATGTGGATCTACTGAGTAGATGGTTCAAAGCGCATATACTTGTTATTAATGATAAAACTAAAGTCATATTTTTTAATATCTCTGGGTATAAGATACCTTTTGGTCAAATACACTATCATGGTCCTTATTGTGGTAAATTTTCTAATGCCGTGGTTATGCTAGCCAAACATGATTGCAGAACATTTTTTGTTGTTATTGTTTCACGTATAAAATGAAGAAATTAACTTTTTCTCATATTCATTTTCTCGCTCTCGGACCGAACATTTTGATTGCTGATTGAAACGCCAAACATGCCGAACTTTTCAGTGTTGGCTGTAGTCATTTTGTATAATAGCATCAACAAAGTAGGTAAAAGTATTAAAAAGTGAAGTTGATTGTGTCTTCAAGTAACCCTTAACATAAACAGCTAGCTAGCATGTCAGATATATGCAAACCATTTTGTTTCAGATATTATAATAAAAATTCAGATTAAGTAATATCAGTTCGTATTTTTTAATTCGTTAATTTTAAGTACAAAAATGCAAATTAGGGTTGTGCTTTTTTGTGTTTTGACATACTATTACATATAATGCAACTGTGCTACCAATCATAGCATAACCACCAAACAAACATTTCAGCGAAGAGAACAAATCAACAAAAATGAACACCAAACATGTTTGGCTAGCATAACCACGGCATAAGGTGTGTTCTTCATGTAGAACAGATAATAGTCACATAACATTTTTTAAGAATGTGCAATGCTCTTCTCAATGTTTTGTGATTGAGGTTGTGGATTCTTATACATATCTTGGAATTTGGCTTAATTATAAGTAAGATTTGTCTCTGCATTGCAGTGGGCTAAGAAAGTATTTTAGGAACATTATTCGGCAGCTTTATGAACTTAAGAAATTTTGATCCCCTGATCTCTTAAAATGTGTGTATTATTCACTTTAATGGTATTCACTACATTTGTTAAGCCCTGCTAACTTGCTAAACTTAACAAATTGGTTAACTCCTGTCAAAATTTTGTTTGGGAAAAGACTTAGCAGCTTGTTAGCAAGTTAACAAGCTCAGCACCGTGTTTTTGTTTAGCAGATACCATTTGTTAAGTCTGAAACGTCAAAGTTATTGAGTGTAGTGATGAATCGTTTTGTGAATGAGTTTGAACAAGTACCAAATTATTTATGATTTGCAGCTTCAAAGTCTAAAAACTTCCCTTTTTTTAATAAAAAAGTGAAATCTTTGTAAAGATATTGGTAGAGATTTAAGACATTTCAAAGTTTCTGAGTAGCAAATGTATCAAAAGTGTTAACGCACTGTAATATAAAAATAAAAATACATTTTTGGTTACTGAGTACTGGTTACACGGATTATTAAAACCACAGATCTATTGCTACATTGAAAGTTGTGAAATTAACATTTGCAAACAATTTTTGCAAAAGTTTTGCAATTTATAAATGGTTGAAGTAAGAAACTTATATTTCTATTTAATTAAGCTTTATTATTTATTTATTAGCCAAGTGCAAATAAACCCCGTCGTTTGATTTTGCAATAATTCAGTTTTTTCAATTTTAAGCTGTAGAAGTCTTCCAGCTGATTTTGACATATCAGTTTAGCACTTGATTATAAAATGTATTAGCAGGTATGTTCACATCAACAGCTGCTAACTTTAACAATTTAGCAGTTTAGCAGGACTTAACAAATTTTAATGAATACCATTTTTGTAATTCTAAATTGGAGTACGGTTTGAGCTGTTGGGGTAGGACACATAAAAACAAAACTAGCCCTATTCTTAACTTGCAAAAGTGTGCTATTCGGTTATTATGCAATAAATCGCGCTACGATAGAAGTTTTGGTCTTTTTAAGGGGTTGCCAATATTGCCGTTAAAACATTTGTTTTACTACAAACTTCTTAAACTATTATTAATAACTCTGGTCATTTGTCTAGCAGACTTTCTATGCGTTATAATTTAAGAACCAATTCGCAAAACTTTGTTGAAGTTCCACCACATAATTGCAAATTTATTTAAACTGTTACTCTTCAGTGTCAACTAGAGTTTTTAATGGATTACCGGATAATTTACGGCTTATGCGCAACAATGCCTTATTTCTCAAAAGCGTAAAATCCTGGCTATTTCATTTTAATTTTTAAGATTTAAGCAATTATGAAGATATGCAATAAACTCTGAATGTAACTATTATGTTACTTTTTATATCTAACTATTGGCATTTTAGCCTAATAATATTTTTTCTTTAATTTTTAATTCTATGTACTTTTATATCTTATATCTTTTTTTAAAAAATTAAATTGTTCTGATAATTTCCTAAAATATTATTGTTTATTGTAATAAGATATGTATTTTTGTCTCATTTTGGTAGAATTGTCTGCGATCGTCACTAGCTCTTCTGAGTTACGTAGTCTCTATTCAATTATAATTTTCAATTGTAATTTTCATATATAAATAAAAAATAAATAAAATTAATTTATTTATAATAATTAAATTTTTGTTTTCTTTGCTGTGGTTCACTTACTTTTGCGTTATTTTTTCCTTTATTTATAAGTAATCAAATTCTTCGAACTTTCAAACTTTGTAGCTAAACACGTTGAGTAAGAATATCGAAAAATATTTCGCGGCCAAAACAATCAACACGTTGGGCTAATCAGAAACTAATCAGTTGCGTTCAGCAAGCACATACTCAATGGTTGCGCCACAGTTGAGTTAATATTGTTAAATACCCATTGGTGAGGTAGTTAAATAACCGATAGTCTTATTGTAGGGAAGCTCCCAAAAAAATAAACTATTATAAAATGGATCGATACATTTTACTCGATAGCTCCCATCGCTATTAAAACTAAAATTTGTTTTGATAAAAAAAGTAAACAAGGCAATTATTTTATTAGTCATTTCTAACTTATGACTAAAATAACTCCACTTTTTACTGTCGTACGACCTGGCTGCATTAGTTACAATGCTGGACTTGAATTGCAAAAACGATTGTCCAGTCAGCCAAGCGAAAATGCAAAAGATTTCCAAAATGTGATGCTATTGCTAGAGCATAGCCCTGTCTATACGATCGGCATTCGTACGAAGGGCTACTCGGATGAAGATGAAAATAAATTGCGACATTTGGGAGCCGATTTTTATCGTACAAACCGGGGAGGTTTGATTACTTTTCATGGCCCTGGCCAGATGGTGGTGTATCCAGTTTTGCACCTGAAGCAGTTCAAACCCAGTATGCGTTGGTATGTTGGTGCTCTGGAGCAAACTGTTATCGAAGCATGCAAAGAGTTGGGAGTGTATGAGGCCAAGACTACTCCAGACACTGGTATTTGGGTTGGAGACAAAAAAATATGTGCCATCGGTGTGCATGGCTCCAGATATGTTACGACGCATGGCATCGCGCTTAATTGTAACACAGATCTCAGCTGGTTTGATCATATTGTGCCATGTGGTATTGAAGGTAAAGGCGTGACATCTTTGAGCCAAGAGTTGAAGCGCAATGTAAGCGTGTCGGAGGCATCTGAAGTTTTCTTAAAAAGTTTTAGTACAGTATTTGAATGCAACATTGATGTATGCAATGAAAAGGACATAAGTCACTTAATTTCGAGAGCTCAAGGGAAACATTAAATTAAGTGATCGTGACTTTCTTCATGCGTTAAGCTAAATTATAAGGATTTTGTCATCTCTGTTAGACTTTTTTGTAAAGAGCAGCAAAGAAGTATCAAAACTGTTTTGTGTTGTTTCATAGAATGTGTTCGTCATTTAGAACGACTTGAAAACTCGTTTACACGATAATAGGGATAAGTATCAAAGCTGTAAATAATAAATTGTGTAAAAGTTAATGCTTATTAAATCTTGCTTTATTTAAATAACATTTCAATAATTTGGCATCTTCTGGCAGCAACTTGCCGCGTTTCAGTGCTTCCTGTCGGCCCAATTCTCTTAATTCTGCGCGACGTTGTCGTCGTTCAGTGCGTGATTCGAGACCATTGTCAAAGTAGCGTTCGCGAAATTCATTTGGAAGTTCAATTCGATGAGAATCGTCAATACTCAATCGTTCGACATCATCACCATTGGGCTCAATAATTTTTTCATAGGTTAAAAGTCGACGTGATGTAAGCCCTGTGAGTCTCTGCTCCGAATTTGCCACTAAGTTGAGGCATGAATGCATTGGCACCATGTGTTCCGTATAATCTTCGCTATAAATTAAGAATAAGCTCAGGCATAAGGCCCAACCAAAAAAGACGTTTTGCTCCGTAACGAGTAAAAACGTAAGTGTTCGGTTAAATGCATATTAATGTTGTTACCCAAAATGAGCAAGCGTAACTGAACGAAACTAAACGAAACAGTTTGACAAGACGTATTATTGCGTAAGAACCGAACTGCAAACGTAGCAACTCGTCAACAACAGCTGTGCAGAGTGCGTTTTTATTTTATTTTCATCAATTTGTTTCAATTTCGCCATTATTTCACTCATTTTTCACAAATCTTTATTAAAAATTACAAAATGCACAATATAAATAAATAAATAATACTCGATTGCCTACTGATCAGCTGTTTCAGACGAGTTGAGCAAATCGTTTCATTTTGGGTTAAATCCGTAACGAGTGCAGACGTTCGTCAAAATGCTATAGTCTCGCTTCGTCTATTTAGGTTGGGCCAATATACATAAAAATCAATAACTTACCGATGGAAAGGTAGCCAGCATACAAGTCTACCTCCTAACGTCAAGTGCTTAGCCGCAAATTTTAATAAATCACTATACAGCTCATAAAGGGAATAGTGAGAGGTGGAAGGATAATGTGGCATATCTTTAGCGAGTGTGTAGGACTTTGTATTAGTTTTGTTCTCAACTCTTTCGGTCGCCTCACGTATTCCATAGGGAGCTTTAAAATTAAGATATTATATATGAAGCAAGCTAAATCTGCTATGACCACTCTTACGATCTGTTATGATGCTATTGAATTTTAAACCTTCGCGCCACAAAGGATTTGAGAAATCTGAAACAAGTACATCGACGTAGCGTTGCGCGCAACCATACTGTTGCAAATTTGAGCGTATGCTTTCGTCCTTTTCTCGTACTTTCTGTGAAATACGACTGGGTCGCGAGCGCGCATGTATCGTCATGAAATCAATGTCTGTACCCAACACATAGCCTGCTTGTGTAAAGAATTATTTTTCTGCTCATAGTTCGAAAAAATATGTAATCTTGCCTCCAAATTTCGCTGCGCCAACAAGTAATGAACCTGTGCCCACAAAAGGATCGAACACTAGGTCTCCGTTTTGTATCAGCGCTTGATTGGCCATCAGTAAACTAAGTTGTGGATCCATGCTAGTGTTGCCTATGAATTTGCGTTTCTTCAATGACAACTCCTTCATTAAATGACGCTGACCTGTGTAGAGCTGTGTTGAATAGTTATCAATAAGAAATTATTAAAAGGAATTAAAAGAATCACCAGGCGTCCGAATAACAGGTCGTTTGGCATGTTGGACACGTCTTTAGGATCTAGTCCCCAGAACTCTATGTACCACAACTCAACATCCGGCGATTTGAGTTCCACGCTGCCTTTCAATGGCAGATAGCCAAATTTTTCTATTCTTTCGATCTTTTCTTTTTGACTTAAATGTTTGTTGTACGTTTCCACTGAAATTTTAAAACTGCTGTTTGCTAGAAAGTATGAGCTCAGAGCTGCTTCATTGGTCCGCACATAGCTGCGTAAGTTATCATGAAAAGAGTTCACAGAGTTTCCGTGGGACCACAGCTCAAATATGCAGCGCAGTGATAGTGAGCGTGAAGCCAGTTTGTTTGCCGCTTCATCATTGGGTAGCTCGACAATCCAAAACGGTTTTAGGGTATCTTGGCAAAGCTTACGAAACTGTAGTCCAAACATTTTTACTATGGAATTGATTTCCTAAATGAAAATAATTAATTCCTTCATCCTTCTTAGTTGTGGATACATATCTTACCGCTTTACGAAAGTCGACATGCTCCTGAGCAAACCATAATATGTATCGCTTCCAGTTGTTTGCCATTTTCATAAAAAGGTTGCAGTGACAACGTGTGGTAAACAAAGAAGTAAAATATATATAAGGCAATGGTGTGGCTTACACATAGTAGGTGTTCACACGTCTGTCAAATGATTGAGTCAATCAAAATCAAGGTTAATTTATAAGGTTGTGGCCATGATACAACTATTTACCAGGTAGCCGCGCACATAACCTATTTTCTCATGAACTGCGGATGACGAACGTGAAACAAAAGAAAACATAAAACGAAAGTTATTTTTTTAAATATTTTTCACAATTGTGTTCATAATACAAAACAAGCGTTAAGCAAAATTTTTCTTTTTCAATATTGTGTTGTTAAAAATTTATTTATTTATTTTTTTGTGCGACAAAAAACAATTTTGATATCTCAATTTTGAATCAGCTGCCATAGCAACTATAGCACGCTCTCGTTTTAATTTCTTTTGCTTGACTTTCGTCATCCGCAGCTGAAGTTGTGCGGTTACTTGATCAGTTATATTATGGTTGTGGCACTTGAGAGAAATGCACCCTTTTTCCGCCTCTGCTTGAAATTTCACTGTGCTTTTCTTTGTTCTATACATAGCAGAACTAGACAAGGTAGTGTTAGGGCTGAATGTGTTCTCTTTCTTAGTGACCATAACTATCAAACTCAGCCATTTTGGTATTTTTGCCAAGTTTTGCTTTCATATTGCATTCTCATTGGTTGCAGATTTTGTATGAAATGCGAACTTCCTTTTGACAGTTTCGGTCACCGGCTCTCCGCC
Organism: Dichetophora obliterata; assembly: GCA_963920525.1. NCBI lineage: Eukaryota > Metazoa > Arthropoda > Insecta > Diptera > Sciomyzidae > Dichetophora > Dichetophora obliterata. Next base: position 142,709,448 of record OY986435.1, on the reverse strand, counting down.
CTAACACTACCTTGTCTAATTTTGCCATGCTCGCTCTCAAGTACCACAACCTTATAAATGAGCAAGGTTGCATTTCTACATATTTTTGTACCATTTTGGCCGCGTTTTTATTCTTCAAGTACGAAGTACCACATTTTCCGTACTAGTATAATTTTATTTTCGTCGCTTTTCTGTGCATTTTTCTCTTGGTGTGGCCAAACTCGGTTCGTTTTGGTTGGAATTATAGCTATTTGGCAGCACTTCTAGCATTTGGATGTTTGTTTAAGTATGAAGTGCAAAGAAACAAAAAGTGCAAAGGGTACCAAGGTACCAAAGTAACTCTTACCTATCAGCTTGTATGAAATTTTCATATAAATCAGAGGGTACTAAGTACGTCGGTACTTTTGCTTTATCTTGGTATTCATCACAGTTTGCCATGGCTTTATTTTTCAATTTGTTTACAAATAATTCGACAAAAGCAAAAGTTGCCAAGAATGGTAGATACATTAAAAAAGCAATTGGGCCTATTATGCGGAATCTTTTATGAAAAAATTCTGTTATGGTTTCCCATATTATTATTCTGCACGACAATCTTTTATGAAATCTGTTACAAAATCTTTTATTTAGTGTTCTGCATGACAAAATCTGCTATGAAATCTGTTATGAAAGACAACGGAATAACAGATACATTTTTCTGTCTTTTATCGTAACAAATTTTTAGAAAGTGAAAATTTTTTCTGAATTCTCTTGAATTGGTATTTTACATGAACAAATCTGTTATGAAATCAGAAAACAGATACCTTTTATCAGAATTTAATTTTTATTCTGTGTGTTCAAGGAAGATAACGTAATCTGTTTGACTATGCATAAGCATCGGTCGCAAAAATTCACCATATGATTGAAATCTGTCAAAATCAGATGAAAACCGCGCTCATCTTCCATACTGAGTGACTATAAAATCGGTGAAATCTCTTTAGATGCCACTAAAACTAATGTAATAGCTTCAAATTTTGCACATAAGCTTTTGATCTCAAATATTCACCATATATTTAAAATTTGTCAAAATAGCATAAAAACACGCCAACCTCAAAGTAACTAAATGAAAACTGTTAGGAATTACATATATTTATTTGGTAATAATTCTACTTTAGAGCCCAAACCCCTTTTTTTGTATATTTTCATATGTATTTTAGTCTTCTAAATGCAATGGTGCAAAGAAAATAAAAAAATTGTTGGTCTCTTATGGTTTGGGAGATAAAATTCAACAAAGTTACGTTTTCCAGGTATATAATTGTAGTTTTTCTTATATTTAACTACGAAAATAACAAGATGCAGGTTAGGGTGGGGCGATTTGAACATCAAAATGGGTGCTTCGCGTTTCTGTTTCTTGGAATTGTACTGAGCAAAAAAGTCCTACGTCTACTAGACCATACGTCTACGGTGAAAATCAAGCTTCCAGATTTTCACTTGCAGTTTTTTCTCAGACTTTTGTCACGTTTTTTTGGATATTTTTTGGATTTTTGGTTTGGCTGTTATAGGCCAAAATATAAAAAAAAGTGGCAAAAGTCTGAGAAAAAACTGCTTGTCAAAATCTGGAAGCTCGATTTTTTTTATTTATTTATTTATTTATTTATTTATTCGAGTCTATGGATTAAATCCTTACAGACTAATCTTAACCAAAGGTTATAAATATAATAAATGTAATTAAACTAAAAATAAAGTATTTAATATTGATTTAAAACACATTTTCGACAATGAGAAATCAAACAAAACATGTATCGACAAATCATTATACAAAGACAAAGCTCGTTGCAAAGGTTCATTGCGTGCATAATTAGACCTATGAAATTTAATAAAAAACAAGTTAAAATGCCGCAACTGTCTTGACGGTATATTAAAATTTATTAGAGCCAAAAGAGAAGGACAGTCAATGTTACCTGAAATTATATCATATGTAACGACAAGGGACTGAACTTTCCTTCGCGATTCTAACGATTTTATACCTAAGAGTAAACATCTTACATTATATGGAGGGATATCTTCACGACTATATAACAAACGAAGAGCAAACTTTGCAAATCTTTTCTGAACTTGTTCCAACCTAAAGGTATGAACTGCATAAATCGGATTCCAGATGAAGGAAGCATATTCCAGTTTCGAGCGAACAAAAGCATTATAAAGTGACTTAACGGTATGTGGGTCAGAAAACTCTGAACTATTTCTGCGTATAAAAGCTAGCATCGAGTAAGCTTTAGGAACAATGAAATTAATATGTTCATTAAAAGTGAACTTACAGTCAAATATGACTCCAAGATCTTTTATAGATTCAACACATTTAAGTGGAATTTCAGAAATATTGTACTGAAATTTCAAAAAATGATTGCATTTAGAATATGTTATATGAACGAATTTAGAAATATTCAATGGAAGAGCATTAATCTTACTCCAATTAAGTAAATTATCTAAATCAGATTGCAATGAAATAGCATCAGATATGCTACTGACACTCTTAAATAATTTAAGGTCATCAGCATAAAGCAAATATTTTGAGTCGCAGAATATTTTAATTATATCATTAATAAATAATATAAATAATAAGGGGCCCAAGATACTACCTTGCGGCACCCCAGAAGAAGCAATGAACTTATAGGATTTAACATTATTAATTGATACATAACAAGATCTACCGCTAAGGTAAGATTTAATCCAATCTAAAAAAGTTGAGTGGAAACCCATTTTGAAAAGTTTTGCGATTAAGATATTATGGCAAACCTTATCAAACGCTTTAGAAAAATCCGTATAAATGGCGTCAACATGACAACCACCCTCAAAGGATGAAATGCAATATTGATTAAAGATCGTTAGGTTAGTTAAGGTAGAACGACCTGAAATGAAACCATGCTGTTCAGGACATAAATAGCGTTTAACAAGAAAACATATCTTAATTTTAATAATTCTTTCAAAAATTTTAGAGATAGTAGACAACTTTGAGATGGGTCGATAGTTAGAGATATCATGTTTAGATACAGATTTAAAAACAGGAGTAATATGGGAAACCTTCCAACTATCTAAGAATGTCCCAGCCGCTAGTGACATATTAAATATATGGCACAAGGGAACAGACAAGGACTGAGCACATTTTAAAAACACTACAGGGCAGAAACCATCAATGTCGGCCTTCACAGTATTTTTTACTTGACACAATGATTCAAACACTTCTAATTCAGAGATCGTTAGGGAGCCAAAATTAAAAAACGAATCGACATTCAATAGGTCAACACCGCTAAAACATGTGGCGTCCGCATAATTGGCACTAAAAAAGTCAGCAAAAAGTTTAACTGTATCCACCACAGAAACAGAAGACACCCCATTCAAATTCATTGTTGTTGGAATATTTGAGCAACCCTTTTTTGACTCAATAAAATTCCAAAAAGACTTGGGATTTATTTTTATATTCGATTCAAAACCCATAATATACTGCTTATACAAGAATATGTTGAGAAAATTAAATTCTCTCATAAGTTGTAAATATTTAGACTTATGCTCATCATCGTTTGTAGATTTAAATAACCTAAGATGTTAATTTCGAAGGTTTTTCAATTTTTTAAGGCCATTAGTGTACCATGGGTGCCTATAAGTTTTACAAGCCAAACAAGGAATATTGTTTACACAAACTGAAGTTACTTGCGCTTTAAAATCATCAAAACAAATTGCGACATTTTTACCATTAAATAAGAGATCCAGTCGGTACATCTAAAAATAATGGAAAGATTATTAAATTTACATTATTTAAAGTTAAATAAACTAGATGACGGAGCAGAGTGTATAAAATCATAGAAATTAATATTTAGGATTAGCGGAATATGATGCATATCAGACTGACGAATCGGACACATGCACTCTGAAAGATCATACTTAATATTATTAGATATAAATATAAGATCTAAAATTCGATTTAAATTATTTAAATAAGAATTAATTTGAAGTAGATCGATACTCAGCAGACTATCTATAAGATACATTTCATGAGAATGATTGATGTTCACTGGAGTAAATTCACCACCGATATAAGTCCACGATACATTGCTGAGGTTAAAGTCCCCAAAAACAGCTAAATGACAGTTGGCACCAATTGATGACTGAAGCGCAATAATATTATCCACATGAGCAGTGTAGATAAACTCAGGACTCGACGGCGGAATATACGATACGCACATATAGAAAGCTCCATATGGTCCAGTTAGCGCGACACAAAGTTGGTCAAGCAGTGAATCAGGACATTGCAGATTATGTAACGAAGAGCAGAGACACCTTTTTACAGCTACAAGAACGCCGCCACCTCTATTAAATCCAGTTTTTTCAGAGTCACGATCTTTACGATCATGAAACATGAAACTTTTTAGTATCGAAAAATTCACCATCGAAAAACTCGAGGTTAAGCCAGGTCTCCACAAATATAAAAATATCGTAATCCCCATCTGACGTGAAATTGAAAATTATTTGAGATTTAGTTCTTATTCCAGACATATTCTGGAAATAAATTTTAAGATTTCGGCAAACAACTGAAGAATCTAAGTCGGTAACGGTGTTCTCCCTACGTTTTGAAAATTTATAAACGGCCGAACAGTAACATTTCTCTGCCAAAGAGTTGGGCTTAGAACTTTATCATAAAACATTTCAGCCACACCAAGTTTAAAATTAATACTCTCCAGATTATTTAAGTTAACATCCTTTTTCACGAGTTTGTGACATGTAAGATGAATACGATCGATAGAAGCATGTTTAATTACATAATAAATAATGTTTTCCTCAGTAACATTAGGCTTAAACGACGATAGGTGCATATACTTTTTCTTCGTAGCAACATCAAGCTCATAGTTTTCATTAAGGCCAACTATAGGTTTAGAGCGATTAATTTTCACCGTAGACGTATGGTCTAGTGGACTTTTTTGCTCAGTACAATCTCAAGAATCAAAAACGCGAAGCTCCCATTAACACTTTTTCCTTCCATACTAATCGCCCCACTCTAATGCAGGTTGTTGTCAATGATTTTCAGTCTTCTTAATGCAAAAGGTGAAAAAAATGTTTGTCTCCTATAGTTTAAAAGATAAAAATTAATTAAAAAATGTATTAAAAATTGCCGCGATAACTTCGTAGAAGGGGAAATGAACTTCTACACACTTAACATTTTGGTAGTATTTTACTTTAAGCTAAAATGGCCTTTTTTTAAAATTTTTGAAAGTAGTTATACACATACATAATATGGAGATAAATGCAAAAAGAGTCGCTGGCAAAAATTCATGTTTTTATATATTAAGCTGAAAGTCCAAATAATTTTTTCAACTTCTGACCCCTATAACTTCTAAACTAGATGAGAGCGACCATTAATTATTTTCAGATTTGGAATTAGAAGCTCTTAATACTTCTGTTCCAGGAAAAATAGTTAAAATAATTAATTTTAAACTTTCGCGAATTTTATCTCCTAAGCCATTCGAGACAGACATTTTATTTTTGCACTTTTAGACTAAGTAGGCCTTAAAAAAATATTTACAAGAGGGCGCTAAAGTAAAATCATGCCTTTCTTTGTGTAAGAAATTCAGCATAAAATATAATAATAAATGATAAATTGAGAAAGGAATTTATATTTCTACTTTCTGGAATTCTAAACTTTGCTGCAACTTTGTTGTTTAATTATTATCTCGGCGTGCACCGTCGCCACTACGTCAACCATTTCTGCTACGAAAGATGCTGTTGAATTTACTATGATGTGCTATTGTAGAAGTCGTTGTCTTTTCGTTTATAGTTATTGCGCTGTTTCGATTAATTTATCCTGTCGATTGTACGAGGAACCTTCAGCATCGCCTCCATCAAAGCTACTAGTTCGCTTCCTCCTGCATTCAACATATTGTCGTTGGTATGATGACCTACCACTATCGCCGCCACAACGATTGTCATTCGAATAGCGTTTTGGCCACCGCAACATGCTCGTATCCAAGTTGCTCTTTATGTTTGTAACCTACGCGGTCACCTCTGCCTCTTCCACCTTCACCATAACTGCGTCAGTCACGAATTTTATTGAAACTTAAGCTTCTGATCTGGGTCGTCCTCCCCGTCTAACATTGTTTTAAATCAAGCAATTTAATCACATCAACAATGCAAGTTTGTAATGCTAAAGCACGGCACTTCTTTAGTGATAATTTTGTAAAAATATTTGCAATTTACACGCTAAAAGCGAAACTTCTTCAACTTGTATTAATTTATTTTGCAATTTATTGACAGCAATCAGCTGCTTCATAACAGAAGTTAACGGAATTGTAATACATTTTTGATTTCGAAGATTGATAACAGGGTACCATAAAAGATCGAAAGGCAGAATACCAATCTCAACAGATCTTTTATGGTCGGTATCTTTTATGATTCATAACAGAAAATTCATAACAGAATAACAGATCTGGAAGAATATGCCCAAATGTTTCCATGTCGTTAGGGCGGAATAAAAAGAGAGTTGTTCTATTGTATCTGACAAACGATTTGATGAGCGGTTTAAAATGTGAACACTCCTATTGGGTTTGAGGTTGAAATAATGTGTTGCTTTTTACTTCTCTGGTGTAAAGTATACCACATTACAAAATTTCTTTAAGCTTATTGTTATTAAGAGTATTCTCTTAACGCCTCGGAAACTGCTTAAAATTCGTTATCTGCTTAAAGCCGCGTTTCCATGTGATCTTTCAGTATCTTATCTTATCTCATTTTTAGTTAGAAAGAAAGAGCATGCGAACCCTATCTTACGGAATTGACTAAAGTGAGGGTGAAACAGGCCTACATTTTCTATTTTTATAGCATGTGATATCCTCTGTCATTTCCTGGGATACTACACCCAAAAAAATCCTGCAGTAAAAATAAATAAAAATGTATTGTATTTAAAACAAATGTAAATTAGTAACTCACCGTCCAAATAAAAGTGTAATTATTTTTACTAATTTCAATTATTTACTTTTACTGCATATTTTTTAACTACAGGAAATAAATACATTTACATTAAAATTAAATGTTTTTCATTCATTAATTAAAAAAACTGCAAAACGTTTTCTGCCACAGTACAAAGATTGCTTTTATTATAAAAAAACAAAGTATATTTGTATTAAAAAAAATATATTTTAAGAAGTATACTTACCACAATTCTTCATCACGAAATTTCATAATTATGTTAGTTGAAATTGCTATCAAATACATATTATGCAGTTTATTTTAATGTAGATATTCTTTATTTAAATAAATGTATTTAAACAATTACTTACTACATGCAACTACTTCGTGTAGTATTAATTATTTAAATATAAATTCAGTTAAAATATATTGAATAACTACATATGTATTTAAAAATAAATTAAACTACATATACATGAATTAAATACACATTATGTAGTAAATTTTACTACAGTATTTTTTTGAGTGTAGAGGATAGAAAAAGTTAAATTTTCTGAACTTTTCCTATAAAAGTGTATCATTTACTATAAATTTGACAGCCATTTTTATAGATATTGACAGCTAGTAAAAAAAATATTTTGCTAGTGTCAGTGTAAAACGGACGAATTACAGCAGCTTGTGCCAAGCTTCAAATGAAAATAAACAGCATGAATAGCTGATGCCGTTGTAGTTTCCAATTCGTTGAGACCACAGTCGTTGTGAAAACTTGTCTTTATCTGCTCGTCACCACACTGGACAGGTGTGCTTGGCAAGGTTAAGATATGCGAATATCGGATGACAAAACATGTGATGGCAGTCAAGATACTAAACAGGCAGAAAATCAAGTCATTATGTCATGTGAATAAAAATTAGCAAATGCTTTTACTGAATTTTTCTAGTAAAAAGTATGGATTTAGTGAATAAAAAAAGCTATATCTATATAGCATTTTTTATATCTATATCTATATAGCTTTAAGCTTTTTAAGCTATATCTATATAGCTTTTTTTATTCACTAAATCCATACTTTTTACTAGAAAAATTCAGTAAAAGCATTTGCTGATTTTTTATTCACATGACCCATTGTATTTGCAAAATACGCAGAGAAAATCAGAATCGTACACCATCATAAAATTGTATCAGGTGAGTGTGATGGTTAATGATTCATGGATGGAGCCATTTCATTACCTATTTCCATTCGTTCACAGTGCAGGTCACTTCTACGCCAACCGATATCTTCATGATAATGTTATTGATACTTATGCTATCTTGATTAATTCGGTGTGAATGACGCTATCGACAACAAACGCTTTGCGGATGAGACTTCTAATATGCAGATAACTTTGTTGCGGGCTCGCCTCTGCTTGTGCATGCACTCTCTCCAAATTAACGCTCTCAGGAGACCTCGACACCTAATAGAACCTAAAAATCTCTCAATTTTTATATATCCTCACAAAAATTTTATTGTTTTGTATTAAAGTTCCCTGAGCACGTTAATTTTTAAACTATTAATTATATTTAATTATATTTAATTTATAATTGTTATTAAATGGTAAATTTAATTTTAGTAGGTTATATAAAGTATAATAAATTGTTAAGTAGTCTATAAGAGAAACTGCTCTGATTGATGAAATAACTAAATAAAGTCTAACTGCTTTATTCTGTTTAACGAAAATGAACACCAACGACAAGCAAGACACGAGAAGCAATACTTTTATCTATACGAAATTCTATTGCTACTCGTGTCTTGCATGTCGTTGGTGTGCTGCTTCGTGGTACAAAATAATGCACTAAGTCTAAGAAATAGCAGCTGTAATTCATCAAGCTTGCGTCCCCATCCCGAACACACTGCATTGTTACGCGAACGCCAGCTAGCAATGAGTGTTCAGAATTCTAGCGTCGGTGCTTTTACTGAAAAGACCGCAAGCAACACTATTATCAAACGCACCAAAAATGCATCTTGGATTACGTTCCCAAAGCATGCAAAAAGATTACCAATCCATAAAAAGTGCGTGTGCGCGGTCAGAACACTTTGAATGGCAAGTATTCCAAGATTTCAATTCTGCTGTATCAAGTAGATGCAAAGATCCAGTTGAACTTGTTTTTTCAGTGTTTTCAGTTTTTTAAATCAGTTGACCTGCGCTGCTAAAACCATTAATCTATACATAAAATAAAATTAAAAAAAATCTATACATTGAGTATGTTTTGAGGATGCAGATTCCAGAAATGTAATTAATAAAATTTTAGTCTGTCTACTAGGTAGATGGTCAACAAACATGTAGGTTCCTTAAGAGTCTGGTCGGACCATAAGGTACTTTTTATCACCAAAAGTAAATGGCCCATTATTATAGTCAAATTAAAATTCGAGTCTACTTTTATTTTGACAATGATAATGGGCCAATGAATTTCTAAAAGATCAAAGTTTTTAAAAAAAAGTATTGCAGCAGAACCGTTAGGTAAGGATTTATATTTTTTATCTTTTTTTTAAAAAGGTCCACAAAACGTATTTCTAGTTTAATGCAAAATTTGTTGTTCTATTTCTTTTAAGAGAAATGCAATGGTATCTCTTTGCTTTTTGTGAAAAATTTTATTGTTTTTTAAAATGTTTTTTAATGTTAACAAAAAAAAAAAGAACATTTAAATTAAATATATTAATAGAAAGTCAAAACTTTGATTTTCAAGAAATTTTATCTCGTTCTGATGTGTTTTATGAAAGAGTAATTTTACTAAAAATGTCTGAAGGTTTCACTTCTACCGTACATAGTGGCCACATATACTTTTTTATTTAAATTGTTAATAAGATTAAAAAACTGTTTAAATTAATAAATGATCCAATTCAATGTAAAAAAAAGTTCCATACTGAAAACAAAATTTATTTAAGAAAATAGTTCTTAAACAAAACTGTATGTTTAAATTGGTAATTGATAAAATGTCCAAATAAAAAATAGAAGCTTATCCTTAAAGTGCAAAACACTTAAAAGAAAATTCCATTCCTCGATTTCTATATCCCCTGATAGCTTAGAAAACTTTGCAAATCATTGAAGTCATAAGAATCAACGATCCTTAAATTAGTGAGCTTTAAAAAGAAAATTCTACTCCACCATTTCTATTTCTTCTGATGCAAACCATGCAAACTTTACAAATCTTCGGGATCATCTATCAAATCACGTATGTAATCAGAATTCGATCTAGTTTTGTGAGGTCAAGTTAATAGCTTGCGAGTTGGAAAGCTTTAGGGGCCCTGCTCTGTAGTGCGATTCGAAAAGCAAATGCGATTTGCTTCAGATTTCAGAGGTAGAAGTTACTGCCATTTAGTTGTCTTAATTCATGTATTTAAATGGTGTGATTTTTTTCGAATTGTATTTGCTCAAGCTTGTGCAAATGTCTTTTATTCCTTTTCGCGCGTACAACTGCTTCCTTTTTTCACCTGTTCCTCGGCCATCATTCGCCGTATACCGTATGTTTCATTGTTCAGACGCAGGAGTATTTTTTCCGCTTCATCAGCTGGTTTTGATTGTAGCAAATAGCGGCGGTAACTTAACAATGAAGATATTTTTAACAGAAAATGCCAGTTCATTGGTAAAAGCATTGATGATGCCAAGACACTAGCTGCGTTTTTTCCAACATCCAAATCCGATTTCCATACAAAAAAAATCCTGCTATGGATGTAGATTTTGTGAACTTGTAGTTTGAACCATCACATCCAGGTGGCGTATGATAGATAAAAAGTATGGTCAGAAAAAGTACAAAGAAAAAACAAAATATACGTAAGCAAATGTTAGCAATTGACAGCTGACTGACTGACTATTGCCCATATTACACGATGCTCGTTTGCTCGAACTTAAAAATAATTAATTTCACTTTCAACAATTAAAGGTGGAATATTGAATGAAAAAAAATGTTTTTACATTTCACAACGTGCACCACTTGAGCTTGTCGCCTTCATCGATAATCCAAAGGAAGCTAAGCCAGTTGAAACACGCTTGCAGGCAGTAACAAATGCCCACATCAGCAGCACTTACAAAAACAACAGATTCAGCTACTGCTGTCGAGGCCACTGCCCAATATGCTAGCGCAGAATGTTTTGCTATTTGGTTTCAATTTTAAGGATGACCACCTAGAAAAAATTATAAATATTTAAAACAACTGAGTGGTGCAAGAGATATAGGTTCATGCACATAGAACGGAGAGTGCAAATATTTCCATGCGTTTTGTAGAGATATTAAGTAATGAAATGTTATACAATTCCAAAGCAGCTAACTTTTGTATAACAGGCACTGGAGCCAACTCGAAAGCTTAGACCAATGTAACCTCCGAATCGCTTCCTGCGGAAATTGGATTCTTTTCATTACGAAATGTATCTCAGCACAATAGGGAAAAAACGTTGCATCAAACCTTATATGACTTCTAATAAAATTAATTTAATATCATCAGGAAAAAGATTAAAACTAATGCTCAAATTTTTAGTCTTGAAATCGGCAATAATGATTTCAAACTAATTTATTGGTTTTCACAAATGTCAAACCATGTCAAACTTGCTATAAACGAAATCATATATATACATCTCGCTCTTATAGCAAAAAATTTGTGATACGGGATACTGGAGGATAGTAAAATATTACATGGAAACGCGGCTTAATTGTAAACAAACCGGGAATTTCAGAAATATTTTGTATGGAAGCTTTTTTACGATGTTTAAGCTACAATTTGGTGCTTAAACCATGCAAACAAGTTTGCTCAAACTTTAAGCTGTCTAACTTTAAAAACTTTAGTGGTAACTTTTTCCTTTTGTGCGCTGGTCTTTAAAATAAATTTTTAAATCAGTTGTCTTATATATTTAATAAATTCATTCTTTTTGCTTTGTTTATTATGATTAATGTTTAAGTTATGTTAATTATCATTTTGATAACAGCTGCTTTTGACATATGCATGGCAAATTCATCAGATGTCTAAAGGTGCGTTACTTAAGCATAAGCTGCGTTCCATTCGCTTCAAAATAATCCAGATTATTTTTTTTACATGCAAAGCAAAAACAAAAATAATATTCCTATAACAAATAGGATTACTTTTGCTATCCATATTAAATTGTGATTTTGCTGTCATTTCATTTTTTGAATTAATTGTTTGCATGATACAATCACTTTTAGGTAGCCTTGACAGCTACCTAGTTTCTCACGAGCTGCGACCATCGAACGTTAAGCAAAAGAAAACAATATGAACAGCGTGTGTCACACACATTAGCCGCATTCAGCAGAGCCAAATATTGCACTTAAATTATTTATATAATTGCATAATAATAATAATGAAATTAAATAATTTACAATTTTTCTGACGTTTAGACTAAAATACATTCAGAGAAAAACATTGTTCACTAAGGTATCACTACCATAATAGTTCACAACAGCTGTAAACGACACAAGTTCTCATGACACCTAATAGTTATTGTATCATAATTTAATTTTGACAGCAACGGTAGTGCCCTCTACGAGTCGTTTTTCTTGCCGTTCCTGTGAGAAAATTTGTTAACGCGATTATATTAGCTATTGGCTCGGAATTTGACAAATTTACGAAATTGAAAAATTTTATCGCTTAGAAAATACCATAGTTGAAATTTATAAAGTATTTTAAATTCTGCCTTTCTTCTTATCAAATTTATTCTGAAATTAATATTAGCTGCATTCCATTCGCTTCAAAATAATCCAGATTATTTTTTTTGCATGCAAAGCAAAAACAAAAATAATAATCCTATAACAAATAGGATTATTTTTGCTATCCATACAAAATTGCGCTATATCGCAATTTACAAAATTTAAAACACAGGTGCCGCACCTGTATATTTTTATGAGCTGTCATTTAATTTTTTGAATTATTTGTTCGTTTGATACAATGACTATAAGGTAGCCATGACAGCTACCTATTTTCTCACGAGCTGCGACCATCGAATGTTAAACAAGAGAAAACAAAACAAACCGTGTGTGTCACACACATTGGACGCATTCAGCAGAGCCAACAATTGCACTTAAATTATTTATATAATTGCATAATATTTAAATAAATATATTTAATAAATTGCATAATTAAATTAAATAATTTACAATTTTTATGACGTTTAGAGTAAAACACATTCAGAGAAAAACATCGTTCACTAAGGTATCGCTACCATAACAGTTCACAACAGTTTTGAACGACACACGTTCTCATGACACCTTATGGTTATATTATCATGATTGCTTGTTTGAATTTAATTTTGACCGCAACGGTAGCGATTAAATTAAGGCGAAAGGAACGCAGCTTTTAGGTATTAAAAGACGTGGCGGCCGTAGCCTAGTGGGTAGAGTGCGTGGCCCCTAAGCTAAAGAACTGCGGTAGCCCAGGTTGAATCTCAACTCAGACAGAAAGTTTTTTCAATTGAATTAATTTTTCTGTTCGGTCGTCACCTCTCTGCAGACAATGGCAAAAATCAGAGAGTAAAAACTGCCATGTAAAGCTTCTTGAGAACATAAGCCGTTTGGAGTCGGCATAAAATACGTAGGTCCAGTTTTCGGTCATTTGTGATCAAACATTTAATAACACGCACAACACAATTGATCAATAGAGAAGCTAGGTCAAAGTACTTCCAAGGGCTGAAATGTCCAGTTTATTTATTTTATTTTTATTAAAAGACATTTGCAATTGCAAATGGTTGGCATTTAAATTAATGGAAAACAATCACAATGTTCTATGAGATACTTTAAGTTTTGTTTTTCTTCTTATCGAATTAATTTTGGAATGAAAGAGCGGTTTCACGTTAACTAGCAAGTGTAGAACAAATTTCCTGATTTTCTTTACGTTAACGTACAAAAAATAATTCCTAGGGCAAATAAAAATCAACAGTTAATTTCGATTGCAATTATAATTGAGCAATTAAAACTTCATAAGTTTGTTTATAAAAATTTCGAGAAAATTTGAATATAATACATATATAAAAAAATTAATTCTCGCACTCAATGCCACACTATAACAAAAAATAAGTGAATTTTCCCATTCATTGAAATGTTAACCATTTTCAACACAAATCGTCGCTTCAGAAAATAAATGTCGTATGTGCAAATTTTCACTTTTGAGATTACTGAAAAATTCTTCAGAATTTAAAGCATTTAATGTATCTGCCTATTTGCAGACACATTTCACAAAAGATTACGAAATTTTTGTAGTCATACCGCTATTTTTTTAGAATTTATAGCCCCATTTTCTCAATAATCTCAAAAGTGATAGTTTTCACATACTTACTTACTTACTTACTTAGTTGGCGCTACAACCGTATGTCGGTCTTGGCCTCATCTAAGAATTTGCGCCAGCCATTTCTGGATTTCGCTTGCTGGCGCCAGTTGGAAATTCCAAGCTGCGTCAGGTTGTCCTCTACTTGGTCTTTCCCACGAAGATGCGGTCGTCCTCTTCTGCGTTGACCGCCGCTGGGTACCAAATCGAATGTTTTCTTCACCAGAGAAAAGTCTTTTCATCTGAAGTCTTTTCATCTAAACTGCTCAGCGTCCAGATTTATGATGCATAAAGTAGGACGGGCATGATGAGTGATTTATAGAGCGTGATTTTCGTTCGTCGAGAGAGGGCTCTGCTTCTCAATTGCCTACTGAGCCCAAAGTAACACATGTTGGCAAGAGTTATTCTTCGTTTGATCTCAATGCTGATGTCGTTGGTTGAGTTTATGCTGGATCCCAGATAAACGAAGTCCTTTACAACCTCGAAGGAGGTATTGTCAACTGTAACGTGGGTTCCAAGACGCTGGGAATGTTTGTTTGTTGACACCAAGTATTTCGTCTTATCTGCATTCATATATTATGGCCAATGATATCGATGTCATCAGCATACGCAAGCAGCATAACACTCTTGTAGAATATTGTGCCACTACGTCTCAGATCAGCAGCTCGGATGATCTTTTCCATCATTAGGTTGAAAAAGTCGCACGATAAGGAATCACCTAGTCTGAAACCTCGTTTGGTAACAAATGGTGGGGAGAGAGCGATTTTAACTGCGCTGCTGGTGTTGCTCAGTGTCATTCTGCAGAGACGAATTAGTTTTGCAGGAATACCAAATTCAGACATGGTGGAGTACAGTTGCTTCCTTATTGGGCTGTCGAAGGCGGCTTTGTAGTCGAAAAAAAGATGATGGGTGTCGATTTGTTTTTCTTGAGTCTTCTCCAAGATTTGTCGTAGCGTGAAAATCTGGTCGATGGTGGACTTTCCAGATCTGAAGCCACACTGATAAGGTCCGATCAGTTTGTTTACAATGGGCTTCAATCTTTCACATAAAACGCTCGACAGGACCTTATATGCGATATTAAGAAGGCTTATCCCACAGTAATTGGAACAAGGATCGCCTTTCTTGTGGATTGGGCAGAGCGCACTGAGATTCCAATCGTTCGGAATGCATTCTTCCGACCATATTCTGCATAGAAGCGCGTGAATGCATTTAAGTAGAGCTCCTCCGTCCTTTAACAGCTCAGCAGGTAAGCCATCAGCTCCCGCGGCTTTGTTATTTTTAAGCCGATCTATAGCTGTCAAACCTTCATCATAGTCGGGCAGCGGAACCTCGACGCTGTCATCCGAAATTGGGGTTTCCGGAATATCATCTCTATTGGCGGGATTGTTGTCAGCGTCGCCATTTAGAAACTAAGAGAAGTGTTCCCTCCATAACGTCAGTGTTCTCTGGAAATCTGTCACTAGATTCCCATTTTCATCCTTGCAGGTCTTCCTCCCCGGTTTTAAAACCATCGGCAAGGCGTCTTATTTTTTCGAAAAGTTTTCGGGCCTCATTCCTGTCACCATAAATCTCAATCTTCTCCTGCTCACGCTTTTCTGCCTCTCTTTTTTTTTTCTTTTTTTTCCGCCTGAAATAATTTTCACATACGACATTTTTTTTCTCAGCCGACGATTTGTGTTGGAAATGGTTTACATTTTAATGAATGGGAAAATTCATTTATTTTTTGATATAATGTGGTATTGAGTGAGACAAATTATTTGTTTTTATATATGTATTTACATAACAATGAAAAATGTTATTTCGGTTTTCTGTCGTTTCTTGCTATTATAAACTGAGCTGTGGCCGTATAAAAAGATAAACTTTTTTTTATTAACTTTTTGGTTTTTTATTATCCTATTGTTCGATATTTCGGCTCACTTTGTGGGCCTTCGTCAACGATAAAAAACTTGATATTGACATGAATGTTCTGTTCTTCGTTAAATGAGGGTGAATGTTATATAGGAACGAAGAACTACACAAGTATGTTTTATATATTTTGTGGGGACCTTTTTTTTTTTGCTTGTCAAACTTGTATCTGTGTTTAGATAATCCCCACATTTTCATTATCTATTTCCACCTTTTTTTTATTTTTCATACATATTTTATTATTTTTAGAGTACTTTTTTATTTTCTGCCGATGCAACCCTGTTGCAAAGGCCTCTTGATTCACAAGCGCTGTTGGATATTTTTCGACGAAACTAAATACTGGATGTGCGACGAAGTTTGTTGTATGTTTTGGTTGGCAGTATTAGTCAGCTGGACGAGGAACATAGACGAAATTCCAGAAGTTTTCCGCCTCAGCGCCAGGTCTCCGAGCTGATCTTCAAACCTTGCAGCACTGATGCCAAACACAACACTATCCCTTCATCCAGTGATGTTTTGTTTGGTTTTCCACTTGCCCCTCATTAACTTCTGAGGTGGCATGCCAAATTGAGGCAATCCCAGACGTACCAAAGGTTCAAATTAAAACGCGAACAAACGGCTTCTAGTGCACCACAAAGGACGTTCAAACCTCTTGCACGTACAATGGCAAGAATACAACGATGCTCGGCGACGTATTTTCCAAAACCAGGGCTCCAGCCATATCGAGTGCAAAAAGAAACGACGATCAATTGCGAGATGAAGGCAATTTTGGAAAAGGATCCGAGACTTGAAAAAATTTGCATGTTCGCGGTGTTGTCAGTTGCTCCTGCGAAGGATATTCGTCCTTACGCCCCGGTTTCATTAGCCGGTGAAACGTTGGTGGGATTGATCGATACGGGCGCTATTATCAGTTGTATAGCCAATAATTTGGCGCAAAAACTTTTGGAAAATCCGCAACTGATGTGGCAAAGGTACTCAATTAGTCTGAAGACGATGGACATGACGAGCCATGCTTCTGCAGGAGTATTCGACACCACCATCACCTTCCGAGGAGTCACCAAAGCACTCAAGTTTTTGATAGTTCCAACTTTGTCTCAAGACTTGTATTTGGGAGTTAATTTCCTAAAAGCTTTTGGCTTGGTTGGAGATCTCTTTCTGGAAAACTACAACTGCTCTCTCATTAATGGTGTATCTTAAGTAGATTCGACACGCCATGTGCTTACTGCTCGTCAGCAAGCCAGACTCAATGCAATTATTTTACTTTTTCTGTCTTTTTCTGAAATGGGCTTAGGCCGCACTAGCTTGATTAGTCACGTTATTGACGAAGGGAATGCCAAGGCAGTCAAACAACAGCATTTCTTGGTTTCTCAGGGTGTCGAAAAACTTATTTTCGCTGAGGTCGACCACATGCTGGCACATGGTGTGTTTGAGGAGTCTCAGGGTGCTTGATCATCTCCAGTGGCACTGATCGTCAAACCAAATAAAGTTTCAAAAGCTCAATTCATTTCGAGCCTCTATTTCAAGGACGCCTTCTGGCAGATTCCGTTAGATGCAGTGCCAAAGGAGCCTAATCAACCTCTTTACTGGTTCGTTTCCATGCCATTCGGCCTCTGTAATGCACCGCAGACGATTTCCCGGTTGATGGACAAGGTCAAACCTGCTCACTTGAGAACAAAATTTTTTGTCTATCTTGACGATTTGTTGTTAATCACCGATACGTTTCACGACCACTTAACCTTGCTTCTGGTGGTAGCCAACTGCATTAAACACGCTGGTCTAACCATCAATATGTTACCTATCTCTGGGGATCATACCAGATGTGACTCCCAGCTTTTCTAGATCAGTGGTGCCAGGGAAGGTTATATATTTTCGGCCCTGTCACATGGTCGAGGGATAAAAATAAACGAAAAGTTGTATCGGTACATTAGAGGAAGCCTAGGCAAAGCTTTCTTGA